>OMKI01008140.1:10137-24901 GCA_900302315.1 Phycis blennoides
AGCATTTGGAACCGATATGTGTGCACTTGTGTGTGTATGTGTGTGTGTGTGTGGGCTATACAAAAGTTTTTGAATATGTGTGTGTGTGTGTGTGTGTGTGTGTGTGTGTGTGTGTGTGTGTGTGTGTGTGTGTGTGTGTGTGTGTGTGTGTGTGTGTGGGACAGGAGAACATGGACTTCTAGGTCACTGCATGGTGTCTTTAGATGGATGGGAGGCTTAAAGCAAGGTTCAGAAGTATGACCCTAAAGAATTCCTTATCGCAGTTTGTTTTCATTTCAGACTGCACAGGCGGTACTGCTTGAAAAAATATATATAAGAAAGATCAACATATGCACTAGCCACATAGGCAACATATGCGTATTTGTAGCATCCCAAAATGCTACACAAATACGCTGGGGTGTTTTAATAGCATGTATCTGGGCATTACCAATCTACTCTCTTCTCTATCTATTCTAACAAGATCATGGGCAACCATTTATATACTGAATATTAACACCGTCTTATTAGTTGTCCTGAAGGCATCTGAGAAGCTATGCATCAATCCAGGATGTCTGTCGGTATTTCTAACTTAACGAGCACTCAAGACACGGTTCCGTGAAGGCATCATTTTTCATGTTCAGGCAGCATGAATTGCTTGAAGGAGGGAAGACCACGATTGATTTGATCACCTATCACGTCATCATGAAATCCCTAGTAGGCTACCACACTCCCTGGTAAGATAACTAGATATTTTCCCATTGAATTTCTGCCTGAGCGTGTACGATCTTGTGAAATAGCTGGCACACTGTTTCATCATCAGCACATACATTTTTTTGTCCTGCAGGCAGCAAAAGCGGATGTCGGACGTTGATTTTTTTTCTCTCATAGAGGAAAACCAAGCTCACACGTAGGATATGTCAATTCTCTAATCAAACAAATCAAAAGGCATAAAGAATATCGGCTGTAATATATACGAGCCATCCACAGCAGACCTGGCCTTTGGTTGAGAAAGACACATTTATCGGAGTATTACATAAGGCTACAGGCCTATAAAATGCATCTATATGATTGAACTACTGTATGCTGTAATGTGCAGCAGGAGGCAGCGAGCTACCCAGACAGTCGTCATCGAGTAGCATTTTTTTTTTTGCATATTGTGCTTCTAATGTTTAATATCTACATGTGTTTCTTCCGACATGTATAAAGGTTCAATTGAAAACTTACCCTCTCTCGCTTTCAGCAGTACAGTGTTGGCTACTATGTTCTCCAGCTCCATCACAAATCCAAAATGAGCTTTCCTCACACAAACGTCTGCAGAGAATCAACAATGTTCTTAACGTTGTAGGGTTGCGTTACTCCTCGTCTGTATACGACCAGATGTGACTCATATCATAGTCGTATGGAATACACAGGATATCATAGAATTGCCTGTCATGAAAGCCAAGTATGGTTCTCGTGGTGAGCTATAAGAGCAGCGCTGCATTTCTACTCTTTTCCAAGGCCGTTCCATACGTGATTTAATCTTAAATACCCGCAAAGCAGAATACATCAATTTTCCCCCATCAGCGTAATCACATAACGTTTTGTCTAATAAAGCGTTGGAGAAGAGCGGAACACTAGGCTACTGCTGCTCGGAGCTGTAGGGGCTGGCTAGTCGTGGCTCAGTGCAACAGAAAGAACATCCATGCAATGGCGCTCCCCCTTTCGGTGTAACCTCGTTCCCAAGCGTTCTCATCTCACGACAGAACGCCTGGGACCGGGGTGCTCCAAATGCGCGTTATTGGAACGAGAGAGATAGGGCGGGACTTTCCGTTAGATGGTGATAGCGGCGAGAGAGGGATGGACTTTCAATATACGTTTCCGTTGCATGTTTCGGGAAAATTTTGTCACATTTTTCGTACAAACACCATTTCGATTCAACTAGTCGTTATTCTTGCCATCTTCCACTTCTTCTCACTCAGTGGACTGGTCGTAAGCGCAGGTCGTTAGCACACGGAAGTTGCGTTACTGTAGACCGGGATAACGCTACAATTCGGGCTCCTCTCAGCCTGCTTTCGGTGCGTAATCAAAAATGGGCTGGGCGTTTTGCACGCAGGTTTTTTTTGCTGTTTGGATTTCTGATGCTGCCTATTGAGAGGAACAAAATATCACCTATCTGGCAAGGTACCACCGTATTTGCTCGGCGACAGTTTCCAGTGTGATCTTTGGCAACAACTCAATTTACAAATATGCATGTACGGAACTACTTCTTCCGGTCGATGAGTCATTTGTGACGGTTCATTTCTGATAGCTGTACCTTAATTAGTATAGCGGTAGACAGCCAGGACACATTATTCTTTTCCTGCCTTTTCTTGCCGCCACCGGGGCTGTCAAAATCGCGAATGCTGCTGTGTTGAAATTCAATTGGTCTTGCATCTTAAACGTGCTATTGCTTATCGTATAGTTATAACAAATTGAATAGCAGGACATTGATTAAAACATATTTAGCGCCACCACCTGGCCGAGTGTAGATTTCTCATTGTGCCCTTGTATATCAACAAAATAAACATAAGGAGTATATTTTGCATTTTGCATTTTACCTGCCACTCTGGGAATGAAAGCCTATGACCTCTTTGTTATACAAGGAAAATCTACCATTCCCAAACCAAAACTTAAGCATTCCAAGGCATCCTTGAAATTATAACCTGTGTCATTAAACATGCTGTAATGAAAAACAAATCACTTTAATGGATTGTAACCATTACAGTCTTTGTCAAAGTACACCTTCTCCAAATAAAATGATTGACCATCATTTAGCAACAACATAGTAAGTGCTTAGGTAAGAAAATCATATTTTGTTAACAGACAGATTTCATTCATCCTGCAAGACCTCAGGTTTTTTTTCCATCCCCACAAAATAAAATTGCAGTATACAAAATAGGCTCCAAAAGCCTAAATAATACATAGTACAGGCAGACCTCCTGAAACAAACCACTACAATTGAACATAAACAGTCAGTTGCTGGGTCAAACACAAAATAACAGGATTACAGATGTGAAGTAAAGTCTCAGTATTCATCCAAGTTATCTGCTTTGGGGATGGAAAGACCTCGGTCTTTCAGGACCTGCATTTTTACTTTCTCAGTCTCCTGTTTTGCCTGCTGCTGCAGCCTTTGCTCCTCCAGAATCTCTTCTATAGAGACCTGTTGCAAGACTGTGTCACAGGGTTTGTCCATGTCCTGCGGGAAGACACAATAAGCCACGTGACATGCCGATCCCAGACATTGGTTAAACATCTGGAAAGTGGATCGTTGTTCATCACCACAAGTGTTGACATAAAAAAAAAAAAAAAAACACACACAACAGATGACACAGCACACAACGGGGAACAACGGGGGCCGGGCTTCCGCCAGCTTTGCATGCGTTCAAATGTAGTCTAGTAATAGTAAGTGTTTACTCAGTCAGGTTCACGCTTAGTAGTCAAGTAAATATTTACACCTACAACTGAGCAGGTGGAACAACAGTAAATAGAACTCTGCAGACGGACGGCTCGGAGCCCGGCGCTGAACCCAGCAGCTGCAGCCCGTTTCTAAACAGGACATTGTGCGGGTTTTACTTTTTAAAAACACATGTATTTAAAAAAATTAATACATTTTAACAACAGGTCAAAGCTATTCTGGAGTAGCCTACGACAAAACAGTCAATTCCGACTGTGCCATGTGAATCGATGTCCTCTCTAGTATTCTCAGGCACTTCCTTGGTGACATCGTAGCTTGTTGTACCTTTGTTGTCGTCACGTTGACGGGACAACAAACTGCTGTAGTTCAACCTACGCATGGCTAATTGTTACTAGTTGGGATACTACTTTCGTATTGGTGGTGCAACCAAATTTAGTGAACTGCCAGTTTGAAACCTACTAGTGGTAACTAAAGACCTAGTAAAGATTATACACACAGGACTTTGTAACACACTGCATAGCTGGTGAAATTCGGTGTCCAAATTAATGCTATAGCATTGAAAATGCTAAATAACTTCTAACAATAGCCTTCCGATTAAGTTACCCATTTTAATTAAATAAACCCAATTCAACTGTTTAAGGTTCTTGCGTAAATATTCCATTCAGCTGAATGCAAACATGAGCTGCAAACATAGGCCATGCTAAAGCTATATCCTTAGTTCTTGCATGACATAGCTGAAGAACCAGCATCACTAAATCGAGATGAAGGCAATGCCTGGTTAGAAGTGTTTTACCCATGGAAATAGATGCAGGAGTAAAACTTTAAACTATCAATCTCAACTTGACGTGTCAGCAATAACGCGTTTTTTATTGTGCATCATAGAAAAATTTGTGCTTTCAACATGTAGGTGAACATGGGCCTACTCACCATCTCCCCGAGCAAAACAACGTTCTCTCCTCTCACGATGAAAATTCCTCTGGGGATGTCCCCGAATTTCTTTCCCACATGGATGCGCTCAACTGTCTGATGAAAAACTAAATTGGCTGGCACAGAATGTAAACAAAGTAAGAAACAAACGCAATGTTACATAATGCACTCTTCTTTTCAAACATATAGTGCAAGAACCCCATCTGACATTTAACAAGATTCTACGATGATATTGGCTAGTGTCAGAGATATACCATAGGTTTAGAGGACTGCAATATCCCATTGATAGCATTAGAAGCAGAAGGCTATTTATAACATTAAGAAGTTTAATGGACATACCAAACTGATCAATGCTTCGGAGGAACCCAATCAGTGTTCTGCCATCGCGTAGCAGGACCAGGTGTTTCTCTACCGTCATAAAAAAAAACCGCATTGTCATACATACGTACAAAGTATCAAGCCATTCAGCAAAACAAGGCAGCATAACTCCAAAATATTCACGTTAAAAATGAATGCAAGTGAAACAAAAGGCGCCAACTTCCACGTCAAACATCGACTTACTATCGATGTCATCAATTAGACTTGCCGCTCCTGGTACGTAATTCATCTTGATCTGTGTAGTTTGTGTGGTATATTGTTTTTAATAATTTCAAGCCATGAATGTTTCAAAATGTGTTTCTTCCCAATTAGTACAGGAAGCAATTTTATACGCTCGGGGTAAACTTCCTGTAGACCTTTAACCCTTTTGGACCCGAATATTAGTACGTTCAAATAATAGACTAATTTCGGAACGAGGTAGTTTCTAAATAATTTATTTGATAATAAAAAAAATATCTATCCACTTAATTGTGTTTTATTTTGAGGAGTATATTTTACAACGGATGGAGTTGCTACAATGTAGCGCGTCATGTTCCACAGCCTCTGGTCGCCCATTGGCTGACATGTGGTGACGCAGTGGAATGAATCCACGGAGTCAGTCCAGCATGTTAAAGGTACAGGACACAGTCACCAAGTAGAAGCCATTCAATCATTTCCTCATTCTTGCAAAACAACCGAGATCTTATACAAAAAAATTTAATTGAAAATTCACCTTTGAAAAACGGTAGTCTATTTTGAACTTGCTTTGAGTTTTTTTTTATCAGATAATATATATTCTTCATGCTGTAAAAAAGTCTTTACAGTATGTATCGTTATTAAATGCGGTCCAATCCTAAATCTAGTTGGCCTTTGAATTACAACTCAGGAGAAAAACAACGCGAATTGAAATAACAAACATGGTACGTGACTCGGTACAGCAATTTACATTTGTACTTCTTTAGGCCTAAAATGATATTTGACCGTGTTAAAGAAACGGTCATTCAAATGTGAACCAGTAAAAACCTTTGCTACGGCTAAGTGATCAGTGCCCTGAATTAGCGTTATGTAATAGTTAACGCTGCCCAGCTATCTTGGTCGCTGTCTGTTTTCGTGGCACAAAAACACCTCACGTGTATTCCTACTGGGGGACACTGTGTTTTAACAATAGTTTCTGGTCCTTGCTTCAAGAAACATTTCAAATAGGTCCGAGGCCTTCGTAGTATTTCTTGTAGCATTGTACCACAGTAGCGTACAGCCAGGCTGTGGGGCAATGATCCCGACCCTACGTCATTACTGTGAAAGTAAATAATTGTTAGGATGGGAGTTTTTGCCTTTTTGATGCATTTTTTGCTGTGGTTAATTGGTCGGTTTTAAGCACCAATAGAATACTTAACCTGGTTTCCATGCTGTAGTCTATCCGTTCGTGATTTCATAACTTTTCAAGCTATACGCTCTGTGTTTACAGGACGCTTCTCAGTATCCTGGTTACCCCTCAAACTACTGGTATCCCCAGACCCATTCCACACCGCATTATGCAAATACCTATCCCTCGGGAACGGAAATTCAGCCGGCGTACAATCCACAGGTACAGTTGCCTTTCTGATTTCCCATACTCAATGCTACACCTAAAGCTAGCACCTATTTAACTATATTCTCCTGCACTGTAAGGTGTCCTTGGGTGTCCGGAAAGGCGCCCCCAAATAAAATGTATTATTATTATTATTATTATTATTATTATTATTATTATTATTATTAAAGCGTTTTGTGTCATTGTCTCCTGTCTTGTGTTTACCATCCAGGCAGTGCCAGGAGCATATCCAAATGGCCACGGTGTCTACAATCCAAGCCAGGGTCACTATTCCACAAGTAACTTCCACCCATCCAACCCATTTTACTGTGCGGACCAGATGTCTCAGAGACCCGCTCAAGGTCCATACCCCAACCAAGGCTGTCCCCCAGAGCAGACCGTTGCAGGGTCTGGTCAGCCTCATTCCCAACACCATCATTACCCTGGGCCACATTGTCAAGGGGTATGTCATGGACTTCACATGCGTCGAGACACTGCAATGCAGTCACATTTATGCTGTCTGAAATGAATGACAATTGGGACTCAAGAGTTGTTATTTTATATAACAAATTTCTCATTCTCATTTCCGTGCTTTCTTTTCTTCAGGCACCTGGATATCCTCCCGGATCATATTCTCACTATAATGAAGGCGCCCACGCAATGCCCCCAAACCCTCCTTACCCCGCGGGCCAGGCCATGCAGGCCAGACCCCAGGCTGAGGGCTGGGGACACTCCGGTGGATACGGGCCCTCACCGCAGCAATGGCAGCCTGCACAGCAGCCAGGCCAGCAGCCTGGGCAGCAGCAGCAGCACCCACAAAGCCACTACGGCAATCCGGTCCGTCCCCAACATCCTCCGGCGTGGCCAGGGACCGGAACGGGTGCCCCACCTCCCTACCAACCAAAGGTACGAGTTGGCCATGGCAAACAGTCACTGTTTATTTGTGGGGGGGGGGGTTTCTCTGATTTAATTCTCAGAAAATGTGTTTGTTAAAATTGACAATCCGTGTCAGCAGCACATAGGTGATTCAAAGGAAATGTCGGAAATGTCGTGTCACTTAATGTTTACATTCCTCCTATTTCAGGACCAAACACACCAAAATCCCCCACAAGTGGGACCGAAGCCTCAGCCACCTCCCAACCCCCCAAACCCTGCCAATGGAAAGCCCGCCGAATTCTGCTCCCCCCCCCAGTTGTACAACAGAACGGGGAGAGGAGGGCCAATGGAGCCCAATTCCTCGCAAGGTCAGCTGCCACCTTCTGTGCCATCTCCGGCGGCACCACCGCCGGCTGCACCCCAGACCCATGGCCCCATCGGACCCCAGCTTCCCAACGATAGCCCTGGCCTGGCCCGGGTGCAGCAGATCATGGTCAGGGTGATGCTCCTGCAGGAGGATGTCGACGAGTTTGTGGGCAAAAAAACGGACAAGACCTACCGTTACCTGGAGGAGTTGCTGACCAAGGAGCTCCTGGCACTGGACTCAGTGGAGACCCAGGGTCAGGAGGCCGTCAGACAGGCCCGCAAGGAGGCTGTGCAGAGGATCCAGGCCATCTTGGATCGACTAGAGAAGAAGGCGTTCTGAAATCAGAGCCTTCGGGATTCAAGAGGGCTTGGTGTTTTACTTTGCTTTTTTTTCCTCCTTCTTCGTCTTCTTCTTTCAAATTTTCCGCAGAAGAGTACAAGGGTCTGGGTTGCATCTGGCTTTCTTGAAGTCACACAATCCTCAAGTCATTTCCATTTTGTGCTGGATAAGTTTTCATATGCTAAATGGGTTCAGGACCAGAACATTAATTTGGGTTGGGACAGAATTAGCTGGTATTAGGCTACGGACATTGTTTTAGGGTCAGTAAATGAAGCGATTGTACATATCATATCTGCTTTCGGCCTCATTGGGAGATTGTTGGTTTGTAACTCAAACAGTCATCATCTGTTGAACTCTGTTCATCTCTGCAATGCAACACGAATGCTGGCAGAATAACGGACTATAGTCATTGTTCATGATGTGTAGTGCCACATAGTATTATTACGCCATTGTCTTCTACAGCGTCAATATTCGTTTTCATACATCACAAACCTGCGCAGCTTTGGATCTCACACACGTTTTTCCCTTGACCCATATTGGCCCACATTCACTTTCACTTCTGGTGTTCCTTCTCACCAAAGAAATGTATTCAATACTTTTCTTTCTCTTTTGACCTGTACTCGGTCCTGCATGCACTGTAGTAATATGAAAACACTGTTGAAAGGAAAGTTGTGATGTCTCCGTTTTGACATTTGGGCCAAGGTAACAGAGGATTAATGAAAGCCCTCTGAAGATCGCTGTCCCCATGACTAAAGCTTAGGACAAAGGCTGCCAAGTGCAGTCTGTGTATTTGTTTTCTTTAGCCGTAGCAGGTAGTGTTGATAATCCAGTAAGAAAAATTGCTTGAAAGGTTTATAAGTATCTTATTTTCTTTGGCTTTTGAACATAATATTATATATACATGATATGGAGGTCTAATGGATCACAGAGGAGACCACGGTTCAGCTGAGGTGAAGGGGTAAGCAACGTGTATGTGTTTGTATTTTTATGAAACTGCGTCTGTATAAAAAGCATATCAAAAAGGATGAAATGGACATTTTTAAAACAAACAATATTTAAGGTTAACTTGGGGCACGATGTCTAGATTATATGTATGTTACCTCTGTTCATTGTTCTATGAGAGCTGGTCATGCACCCAAAGCACCTGACTTTATGTTGTGCTCGGCCTTTTTGTTTTCAAAATCATGCTTTATGTATTGATTTACAAACAGAGTGCCATATTGGGGAGGAACATTTTTTTTCTATGATAAGATCTCAAACCTTGCATGTACAAAAACATTTCGTTTTTCTGTGTTAAAATGGAACCACCCTGTTCATTACTTGACATATATTTGTAATATAAAAAAACATGTAAAAAATTATCTTGATTTACAAGAGCAGGACCTTGCATCAATGTTGCAGATTAAATGCATGTTGCCATTATAAAAGATAAGAATATTTGCCTGACTGATAAATTGTCACTACTAAGACTTATAAATAATTAAACGTCAGGATATTTTTAACCTGTTGATTGGTTATTCATAGTTTCTGGTATGTCCTTACTTGAACTGCACTTCAGATTGTGTGTGAAAACAGGTGGTTCACATGGCTGGCTGTGAGTAAAGAAGAAACAGAGAAGTAGGGCATTTTGCAGACGCTGTTGTCCAAGGCAACTTACAGTCATGTGCAAAGTATATTTGTGGGGTTCAACATGTGGAGGTGGGGATCGGACCACCGACCCTCCGGTTAGTGGACAACCCGCTCTACCCACTGAGCTATGCTGCCCCATGCTGTCTGTTTGTGTCTCTAGGTTTACGAGCGCCCCTGCCAGCTAGCGTCAGATCTTTAAATAGATGGCTATTTAGATGTGAAAGCATGCACTTGATATTATTTGTGAGAGACCCTCACCCTGGTAGCAGCATTCGACACACAACCCTATGCAGATCCCACCCAACCCTGTTGGACACCCCCCCCCCCCACCCAATACAACCAGTTAAAACATTTAGTTCGCCACTTCCGTTTATTTTATTTCCTAACAATACTTCTAATCTAATCACGTGGACCAGCATAGATTGTAAGACAAACATGTCCTACACATCCAGACTTCCTGCGTCATGGAATGACACGTTTCCTGCTCGGAAAGTGGAAATTGACCTGAGTTCTCCCGGACTGGCGGTTTGTGAGCTGGAAAGACTTTTGTTTACTGGCAAAGCCATCATCAGCCACGCAGATGAAGTGTGGCCAAGACTTTACATTGGAGACCAGTAAGTACCTTCACTCAAATTCCTTCTGCTGGAATGTGAATTGTAAAGGGCATGGATATAATATTATGATATCAGTTAAAAAATGTGAAAAAGGAAATGCTCATAAATCCTAGTCCTATCTGGAGTCAGACTAGGTAACTCTAGATCCCCAGGGTGCGTTCCAAGTGAAGGATTCACTTCACAAACATGCCATGCCATCCACTGAGGATTTCTCATGTATTTCACATTCCTTTACATTGATTATTGTGAAATAGCTCCAAACTTTTAAGTGAGATTAGAAAAGTGTCATTAGTTGGTACAGATACATTTGAGTTCCACTGTTTTGTTTGTTTGGAACAGGCACAGTGCAGAAAACCTGGCTGATCTTTCTATGCACCGCATCACCCACATCCTGAACGCCGCCCGCTGTCGTCGACACCCAGGGGCTGATTTATACAAGGGTATGGGTATTGCATACATGGACATTGAGGCTCGTGACGCTTGCGACTTCGACATGAGCGTCCACTTCCAGAGCGCCGCAAACTTCATTGATGGAGCTCTTGGTAGAGGAGGTGAGTATACCTGAAAGTTGACGTTTGTGTATTGTCATCTTCTGTGAAATGATTGTTGAAACATAAAGGAATGGAGCCAACCCTCTGGTTTGTTGCAGGGAGAGTCCTTGTGCACTGCCACGTGGGAGTGAGCCGCTCTGCCACCCTGGTCTTGGCCTATCTCATGTTGAAACAGAGGCTGACCCTGGTGGAGGCCATATGTGCTGTTAAAGAGAACAGGGGGGTGGTCCCTAACCGAGGCTTCCTGAGGCAACTTATAAAACTAGATGGTCAACTCTTTGGACCTCATCAGTGTAAGCGTGTTTAGTCCAGCTGTGTTTGTCTTTCATATACTGTGGGACGCCATGGGCGAGTTGCCCTGAGCGATCATTCGAGCATCTGCCATGTCTGTGAAACAGACAGACTGACGTATATTTTCATTAAGGTGCTGATGTTGATGATTATGTTGGTGATTTATGAAAAAGTAAACTCCAATGAATATGAAGAAATGGACATAATGTAAACATACATTAAATGGGATATTGAATTATTGTTGATGTTAAACATAAATATAACATTTTACTTATGCAGGCACAGAGGCAACAAACATGTTTGTATTTGGTTGCAATTGCAAACATAAACTATAACAATAAACTTTTAAATCCATGCAATATTGACACATTAGAATTTTCAATCTAAAATAGGGACATGAGACCAAAAGGGTGGCAGCTATTCCCCTGGGCACATCAATAAACTGCAGAATGTGATATTTAAAATCACCATTTAAACATGATTAGATGTTGCAGCTACACAGACTGCTGACTGTGTGTCTATATGTTGCGTGATCTCACTGTGGTGTAGTGCAGATTGGGCATATTCTAGCACAAGTGAAATCCTTCCAACCCATTACAATGCTTGAGCTATGAAAAAATATACGGCTCCTAAAGTCTTATCTACAGAGATTAGAAAGAATATGGTTTTCAGGAATCATTTTATATTTCTAAGCTAATTTAAATGCTGCAAAATTGTTAAAGTCTAAAAAGGACAGTAAACATAACATAATCCCTTTGGGAATTTTGGATGTTTATTAAGTGTTGTAAAATGTATGCAACCCATACACTGTTGCAAGGAGAGTCCAATAAACTGAAAGAGAAGAGAGAGAGCGAAGACTTTTGGTGGGAGCATACGGTATTCCAACCGACCACATAGATTTAAACAGACTTCCTCTTGGAGCAAAACAAGGCAGCAATCATTACACAGGTCAAATATGGAGTCATGTGTAAATAGGAGAGAGTGAACAAATACGGCAAAGTTCACTTTCTCTGATCAATCCTCAAAAAGGAACAAACCTCTCTGTGCCCCTGTGGTTGGGGCAGAAGTCATACAGAAGTCAAACAGGAAAGGTGAGTGATCTTCCAATCACTATTCAACGACAAAAAAGTCTTACTCTGTATTCAATTCAATAATGAAAAGGATTGTTAACAGCTTTTATTATCTTGGTTATTTGTGCACTTCCACTTACTCACAAAATGCAACTATTTGGCATCATAAATGTGATCTGAAAATTGGATTTGAGATTGTGAACACATTCGAATCTTTTAGCTTTTGAAACTAACAAACTATGTAGCATATGTACAAGGGGTCTATGTTCATGCTCAAAGTTGTCCAATTGTTCATCATCTCTCAAGCATGTATCTGCATACACAATATTTACTGAAACAAATATTGCATAACTAAGGCAACACATGTGATACTTCCGTTTCAGTTCATGATGATACATGCTGCTTTGAGCATCTGGATCCTGTCGGCTGTGGTCTGCTTGGGCAGAGGTGATCATCATGGCAATCATGATCAGTCACTTGATGACCATGAGCACCACCACAATGAAGCTGACCACAGCGCTAGTAACCTCGAACTGGTGTCTTCAGCCAACATGGACTTTGCCACTTACTTGTACAAAAAGTTAGCAGCCCAGAATGACTTGCAAGGCAAAAACATCTTCTTCTCACCAATAAGTGTTACCCTTGCCCTGGCTACATTGTCTGCAGGGGCCCGTGGAGACACGTACCAGCAGCTTTTTGCTGGTCTGGGCTTCAACAGCTCTTTATTGACACAGGCTGATGTAGACAGGGCCTTCCAAACACTCCTCACTGGGTTTAATGGGACCTCTCAGGAAGACTTGAGTGCAGGAACGGCCATTTTTGTGGAGAAAACCTTCCAACCACTGCCTCGGTACATGGAGGTGGTGAAGCAGTCTTATCTGGCAGATGGATTCACTGTTGACTTCACCAACACCACGGAAAGTATAAATACCATTAATAAATATGTGGAGGAGAAGACTAATGGGAAGATTGAGAAGCTTGTTGAAGACCTAGATGCTTCTACACTCATGTATCTTGTCAGCTACATGTACTTCAGTGGTAAGGACATTCGAATTGAATGGTGTAGTCTATTTGTGTGTCTCATTGTTGTGGTTAACTATCACTGTGTCTGTTCCCACCCATGTATGTAGGTAAATGGGAGTTACCATTTGACCAAAGGGACACCAGAGAGAAAATATTCCACGTTGACGAACAGACTAAGGTTTATGCATTCTAGTCATTATGGCCCCATGACTGAGCAATGTTAGATAACACCTCCCTTTTTGCTTTTATGTTAATGCATTTAGGTTTACACAACACTCTCTCGACAACAATTATAAACAATTCATCATAGAAATCAACATTTTCCAACAGGTTCCAGTACAGATGATGAATATAGATGAGGATGTGATGACTTACTATGACAAGGACATTTCCACATCAGTCCTGCAGCTACATTACAATGGGTCCACCTCTATGCTGCTGGTGCTGCCTGATAAGGGGTTGGCTGAAATGGAGGAGCGCCTCAGCCAGAGCCGCATCAACAAATGGCTGAAGTGGATGACACAGAAGTATGGAAAACAACATAGCTTCTAATCAATATCTGAATGGGTTGGAATGGAGGGCACAGGCCAGAGGGATCTTTGAAAACCATTGTGCATTGACCTCAATTAAGCCAATAGCAATATGTTGTAATTATTCACAATCAAGATTCAATGTCATTAATACATTCTACATTTTCTGACATCTGTAATTATCCCCTTTTATTCTAGCCGACGCAATGTATTCCTTCCAAAGTTGTCCATCAAAATGTCTTACTCCCTGAAGAACGTTTTAAGTGAAATGGGAATGCAGGACATATTTGGCTCTGCGGCAGATCTCAGTGGCATTTCAGAGGACGCTCAACTGGCCGTTTCTGAGGTGAGGATAGAAAGCCACAACCTTTCCTGTCACACGTGAACCAGTGAACACATGTTCACATTTGCACGTTATTGCATTGTCCAGCATCCACCTGACATGACTCCGCTTCTCCGTCCTTCTGAAGGTGGTGCACCAAGCCACGTTGGACGTGGACGAGGCAGGTGCCACTGCCGCAGCTGCTACCGGGGTGAAGATAACCCCGTTTTCCTTCTCCCGAGTCCCTGTTCTGGAATTCAACCGTCCTTTCATGGTCGTCATCAGGGACTCCAACAATGGAAACATCCTCTTTATGGGGAAGATTGTCAATCCAAACATCTGAAGATAAATTATGACTCTAAAATTAAAATGTTCACCTTGTCGTCAAAGAGCACATCAGGCTTGGTGTGTGTGTTTGTGTGTGTTAAAAAAAAATCTCTTTCTAGTTGTGTTGCTATCATGACTCTTGCAACGTTCAGATGAGCACTGACTTTGCAATGTGACTTTATTCATGGTATTATCATGTTGAGGAGCACAGAGAGAGAGAGAGAGAGAGAGAGAGAGAGAGAGAGAGAGAGAGAGAGAGAGAGAGAGAGAGAGAGAGAGAGAGAGAGAGAGAGAGAGAGAGAGAGAGAGACAAAGAGAGAGAGAGAGAGACAGAGGGAGACAGAGAGATAGAGACAGAGACATAGAGAGAGAGACAGAGAAGAGGAATGAGATAGAGAGAGAGAGAGAGATAGAGAGAGAGAGGGAGAGAGAGAGAGCTAGAGAGAGAGAGAGAGAGATAGAGAGAGAGACGCAGGGCGACAGTGGACGGCAGCGAGGTGTCTCAGCAGGAGGCCCGGCCTGCCTCAGCGGAAGGCGTAGCTCTCGTCGTCGTACTCCA
>OMKI01008140.1:25094-42637 GCA_900302315.1 Phycis blennoides
CGTTCAGATGAGCACTGACTTTGCAATGTGACTTTATTCATGGTATTATCATGTTGAGGAGCACAGAGAGAGAGAGAGAGAGAGAGAGAGAGAGAGAGAGAGAGAGAGAGAGAGAGAGAGAGAGAGAGAGAACATGATGGGTTGGAGCATACAGTACACCACATAGATTTAAGCAGACATCTTCTTTGAGCAAAATATGTGGCAACAAGGCAGCAATCATTACACAGATCAAATATTGAGTCATGTGTAAATCGGAGAGAGTGAATAAAACATTTTAAGTTCACTTTCTCTGATCAATCCGCAAAAAGTAACGCAAAAGGTGAGTAATCTTCCAATCACTATTCAAAAACAAAAACGTCTTACTCTGTATTCAATTCAATAATGTAAAGGCTTGTTTATAGCTTTTATTATCTTTGTTATTTGTGCACTTCCACTTACTCACAAAATGCAACTATTTGGCATCATAAATGTGATCTTCATTCTCAAAGTTGTCCAATTGTTCATCATCTCTCAAGCATGTATCTACATACACAATACTTACTGAAACAAATATTGCATAACTAAGGCAACACATGTGATACTTCCGTCTCAGTTCACCATGATACATGCTGCTTTGAGCATCTGGATCCTGTCTGCTGTGGTCTGCTTGGGCAGAGGTGATCATCATGATCAGTCACATGATGACCATGAGCACCACCACCACAATGAAGCTGACCACAGCGCTAGTAACCTCGAACTGGTGTCTTCAGCCAACATGGACTTTGCCACTCACTTCCAACTATGGAAACATCCTCTTTATGGGGAAGATTGTCAATCCAAACATCTGAAGTTGACTTGCATTTTCCTCTTTGTGAATTTCAATGTTTGTTAAGTGTGGACCCCACTGCAACCCACACACTGTTGCAAGGAAAGTCCAATAAACATCAATAAACTGCAGAATGGGATATTTAGAATCACAATTTAAACATAATCAAATGTTGCAGCTACGCAGAGCACTGTCTGTGTGTCTATATGTAGATTTTTGAATTCCAAAAAGGCATGTTTTCCAAGCTGTGGTTCATAGAGTATGTAGTTTTAACTGTGGCAGCTACTGTAATCTCGTCATGTCCTGGATGTGATGACAATAAAAACTTGAATCTTGAATTTTGAATCTAGTTTACTGGATCATTTTAAGAGAGTAACACATTTATTCTGCAACACTATTAACATCACCCCGAGGAGGGCAGTAAGCTTCACCTTTAATTTTTTTAAATTATTAATTTGAGAGTTAAACAAAACAATTTCGTACACATGAGAGTAAGGAATCACAGTCATGCAGTTATCATGCAGCAGGACATGTTGTGTCATGTAAGGACAACACAATAGCCTACCCCAAAACGTCAATATCAAGGGGGACATCTAGTGGAAAATAAATGTGAAAATAATAATAATAATAATAATAATAATAATAATAATAATAATAATAATAATAATAATAATAATAATAAACAAACAACTGGACAACGGAATTCTAAAATGAGCAATACAGTGAAGGCAACATTCATTACACAGAATGCATATGGAGTCCTGTGTAAATATTACGATAAGGACAAATCGAACAAACATTTCAAAGTTAATTTTCTGTGATCAATCCTCTGAAGGTAACATATCTCGCTCTGTGGTTGGGGTAGAAATCATTCAGGCTCCTATACGGGTTACTGGAACCATTCTTACCATTTCTTACCACTTACCATTCAAAGACGAAAATGTTGTTTACAATATACAATACAATATTTGATAGGATATTCAAATTCAGCAAATGTATAGTGAATATACAAAAACACATACATATTTGGCGTATTGAAATACAATAGGCTATGTATAAAGGTAACATACGGTATATTATAAATATATAATATGATTAAAAAGAATTAACTTTTCCACCGCTCCCACGGTGATGACCCCTTTATTGTGCGTGTGTGTGTGCTTATATACATTTAGCAAATACAAGTATAGAGTTGAATAGCATGGTTTCTTTCATGTTAAATAAAAATGCCCTCCTAAATAAACAAATGCATAACTTGTTTTGTTTTTATCATTTAAATGTATTGATCTGGAAGCTATGATGTCTTCGTCAATAAAATGACCAACGTTAATAATAACGTTAATATACATTGTAACATTGTTTCATTCAGAAACACACACACACACACGCAACCGTTTTATAGAGTCTATGAATTTAGAAAGATCACTCGAAAGATCTACGAATGCCAGGAATGTTGGATGGATGTGTATAATAACAACCGAAGATAAGAAAGATCGCTCGATTGCTTTTTCCTGGATGAAACATAATGATCGTCTATCGATTGGGTGGTTCTGTGTGGCTTCAGACATGGCCGAAATAAAAAGCGAGGTAGTCACGGAGGGAGACCAGGATGAACCTAATTTTAACAAAGAAAGAATAAAATATTCCCCGGAGGAAGAAGCAAAACTAGAGAGGCAACATTTCTGGAGGGTAATCGATGCGTTCAGATATTACAGGTAGGGATACTCTTGAACAATGAAGCGCATCAAGCACAAGCTAGCTGCCTCAAACCTCTGATAATAACGTTAGACGTTAGCTATCCGCAAGCGATTAAGAGGACCTCTAGCGACCCCCCTGTCGTTTGTGTCGAGCTGCTGAAGCGCGCAATCCCTTCACAACACTAAAAATTGAACGCTTCACAGATTTCTTAACAGAAAGTTACTCAAACCAAAGACATGACAATACCAAGCTGCCCGTAGAGGTGCAATATTGGTGAGTTTATAGTCATTAGATACAATCAGATAAGATGTATTATTTTTATAAATAGGTCACTCCATGGAGGGAATTGCCATTAAGGCGTCGAATCGTCCTCTTTTAGTCGCTTGCGGCAAGATGTTAGCAAACTAACTAACTAACTAACCACTGCAAACATGGTCTGTAAAATCTGCAAACCGCTTTTCTCACCTGTTGGCCAAATCCCCATGGATTACCCCCCAAAAAATAAATAAATAAATAAATATATATACGCATATTCTTGATCAAATGACCGTCCCTGAAGTTCACGTTATCCTCTTGAAATGTAGTCGTTGTCCGGCGTCTAGCGTTGTCTAGCGTATGTAAAATTATATTCTCCTTTGTGGGCGAAATTAAAAATAAGTCCTATGCTATACATTGCATGACTACATGACAAGAACATGTGCCACGTACGCTGCTCACGCTGCTGTTTTTGTTTGTTTTGTGTTAGTGTCCATGTCCATGAGCAAGTGAAACGTGCCGATCGTCAGTATCGGAGCTTAACCAAGCGCCATCAGTTGCTACTGCCAAATGTCCCTTCCAACCTGACACACATAAGCCAGTGTGTAGACCACAACCAGGAGGTGCTCCATGCAATAGTCCACAACTGTATTCACATGTTTGAGAACATGGAGTATGGTGAGGAGGTAGGGTGAAATGCCAGCAAACTGCACAGTTTTCGTATTCTAGGTGGGGCTCTCCCTCTCGACCTGTCGATAGCATATGAATGCATCAGACATCTGCATTCCAAATGTAAAGTTACTTCTGTAAACATGAGCTGAGTTTATGGCATGTTGATGAAATGTCTCCTGAAGAGATTATCTTACATTGTTTTGCGCAAAGTTTTGGATATTTAATCGCCCTCTCTTTATTCCCCAGGAGGACACGGACAAACTGCGTCCGTCCTCTATTTTTGACATGGACAAGCTTAAGTCCACCATCAAGCAGTTTGTTAGAGACTGGAGTGACGTGGGCCAGGCAGAGAGGGACACCTGCTACCTGCCAATCATCCAGGAGATCCAGAGGCTTTTCCCCTGTGACCAATAGTGAGAGAAACGCACGCACCCTTTAACAATTATTCTTCACATATGTTCAGCATGCAAAGTCAAACCAATGTTTCAAGCTACGTGGTGTGTTATTAATGGTTTATTATCTAAAACTATTTCAGTCAAAAACAATTATGGTTAATTGTTGTCAGTCCAATGTGCTCCATATTAAACCTTTGAGTGCCTATAATTTAGGTTAGACAAGGTCATTTCTCAAAATGAATGATGATATGAAATACGCTGTCCCAATACTTGACATGTGTGATGATAGTAACCCAATCATTTGTACTTTGTGTTCTTTGTTGTGTCAGTGATGTGTCCAAGCTGAGTGTGCTGGTTCCTGGTGCAGGGCTGGGTCGTCTAGCCTGGGAGATTGCCCGGCTGGGGTACATGTGCCAGGGAAATGAATGGAGCTTCTTTATGTTGTTCTCTTCAAACTTTGTGCTTAATAGGTACGAGTTTACACTTAGGTTATATTCTAAACTCTCTCTCTCTCTCTCTCTCTCTCTCTCTCTCTCTCTCTCTTTAGTGATCGAATGTAACTGTATATATACATTAGACCACTCTTGGTTGTTGTCAGTTCACAATAATTATTCATGCAAAAGATATGTTTGTTACCGTGCAATTCAATTCCAGTTTTATTAGAAAAAGCGCATGTTTTTCCACTACATTTTTAAAGGACCAAGTTGCCAATAGTACATTACATAACAATTGTGAAATTGTTGAAAACAATTGTTCTCTTTAAATATTGTATTCATGCTTAATAATGATTCTTAAAGCAGGATTGCAATTGTCTTGCAGATGCAATTTTCTCTGAGCATTGTAAAAATATTTTTTGTTTATTTCAGCTTAGCAAACCTTGTATTTCTTCTATGCCCTAATGGAACATCTGGTCGTCATATTGTTTGTTTAGAAGGACTTTGCTTGTGATCTTCTTACTGCCACTGCAACCCCCGCCTCTTAACTATGGGACGCTCACTTCAGGTGCGAGAAGGTGAACTCTCTGACACTTTACCCCTGGATCCACCAGTTTAGCAACAACAAGAAGTCATCTGACCAGACACGGTCTATCAGTTTCCCTGATATCGACCCCCAGAGCCTACCGACTACCTCAGACTTCTCCATGGTAGCAGGGGATTTCTTGGAGGTGTACACAGAACCTGGTGAGAACGATGAACGGCAATGTGTGTCGAATCCCACACACATCTTATGCAACGTGCACTGCTTAGCAATCGTCCAACAACTCTGCCTCCATTACAGTACAATACCCATCCAGTGTATTCAGACGTGATTACGTTTGTATCAAGAGTTAGAGTCTCTCTCTCTCTCTATCTCTTTGCCACTCAGATTCCTGGGATTGTGTGGCCACCTGCTTTTTTATAGACACAGCTCACAATGTCTTGGACTATGTGGAGACCATCTGGAAGATTCTCAAGCCTGGAGGGGTCTGGATCAATTTAGGTGAGTCGTGGTGTTGCACGAGAAGCTACCATCGTAAAATAGCAACAACACCAGAAAGTCCTATTTTTTTCTGCAGAAGACTATTATTCATAGTAAGCCCTGTCCATCCAATTGATTGTGTAAATCATGATTATGTTCTTTGTTTTAACAGGGCCGCTTCTGTACCACTTTGAGAACATGGCAAACGAACTGTCTATTGAACTGAGCTATGAAGACATCAGGACTGCCATCATTAAATATGGCTTCCATGTAGAGGTAATTACAGCTTCATAAAAAACTTGGACTCTTTCAACTGTCTGATTTCCGGTGACCCTGGTTTATAAAGAGCCAGTTTCAAAAGTGTAACATTAAAAATGTTTTATTGTTCATTGTCTGTATTTGTGTTCAAACAATTCTCGTCTCACCATTTGCAATCAAGTCGAAAACCATCACAAAGTTTACGGTGGTCTCTAAGTGTTTGCTCTCTATTGTCTGACCCCCCCCGACAGGTGGAGAGGGAGTCCGTCCAGACCACGTACACGGAGAACGACCGCTCCATGTTGAGATACGTCTACGACTGCGTCTTCTTTGTGGCGCGCAAGCCGGCCCACGGGTACGCCAACGGCGCCCGCGAGAGAGACGATCACGCGTGCATCTCCCCGCCATGCGCCAAGTCCCCGCGGCGCGAGGGGGACGGCGGCCCGACGTGACGCGGCCGCGCGACCACATCGTCGATCGCCAGCGCTGCGGGGCAACTCAAAGGAGCGTTGAAGTGAAATGAATCCATTTTGAGGAACGCTACAGCAAAAAGATCAAAGGAATACCGACAAGAGAGGAGAGGGAGAGAAATCGCCACATTAACCTGCCAAAACCCCTTTTTTTTTCTGGAGCGGACGACACATTTGCCTTTAGCTCGACATGACATTCATCATATGTCCTGCTCCTCCTACTCCAGCACAGATATCAATGAGTTGTGTCTTTCAGTGACGCGTGAGGAGACTTGATACACCCCTGAGGTTTGGATCTTTGGATTGAGCTTGTTGCATTTCCTTGCCGACCTTGGTTTAAAAGTGTCACACATTTGCCAGGGTAAATCTCCTGGCTCTATTGGCTTGCAGTCAATTTTATTCCGTTGTTGAACTATTTTTGGGTGCATTTGTTTTGTGTTTGGAAAAAATGTACTTAGGATTGATTGTGATTTGTGCATCTCATTTACATATGAAGGTATTTATTTTTTCACTGAATTCAGAGAGATGCGACCACAGCCCTGTCCACGGGATAAGTTGTTTTAAACTTATTTTGTATGATTGGACAGCATTATCAATACTTGTTATATTTTCTACTCTTGACTTTGCAATAAACATTTTGTGTATGTATGTGGACTGCAAAGAGATTTTACTTTTTGTTTTTTTCCCATTGCGTTGAGAAGAATCCGTCTAGATGTTTCTTCTGGTGATTGTGCGGTGGTGGCAAAGAGGGGTGTGTTTCCAGGACGCTGGAATACACAGTTAAGCCTTCTTGAGGTGTCGTGGGCCTAACTTAACGAAACACCGGCGAAGGAAGGTGCCCACTTGGTAACCCCAATGATGTGCCGCATACCGTTGTTGGCTAGGCTAGGTAATGGGTGAATGGTGCCACCTGAGGAATGACTCTGTAGATTTATGACGGCGTAGCCTGATGTCTGCTATGGTGTTGTTGTACCTAATGGTGGTTATGTCACTCATGTGTTGTATGCTTGGTTCTATCTGAGCTGGCCTTCTGCGTGTGCTTACCTTGGATGATGGCACAAGGGATAATAACATCTTGTCCTGTGTATTAATGAATGGTAGGTATTATGTGGGTTGACATGTGATTATTTTTTCATTAGCCAATGAAGTACAACGCAATGTTACCAACTTCATGAAAATAGAAGCTTCCCACATGGAGCTGCCATGTGGGCGGCGCTATCAGATCTAGTCCTCCCATTGGTCATTGAGGTTTTACTTGCTTCCTTATTGGTGACATGCGACATCAGTGGCGGCAAGAAAGCTGGTGGCGAGTATCACACTATTGAGTAAGCCTTGATTTGTGATATCACCGAACACTGCCTTCATGACAAAAAGGCGTGCAGAAGAAGCCTTGTTTTGCGGTATTCCTTCTAAAAGATATTATGGTTCACTTTGCAATCTAGACATGCAGCTCAAAGGTAGTGCTGCATCTGGGGCAGTCAATCCGCCATCGCTGCTAGCTCTTTTGGGTAGTCGCTGCAGAAAGAGACCGTATTCCTTTGTAGAGGCCGATGTACAGGAATCGTTTTTTAATCGCAAACCTGCAAATGATGATCGCGGCAATCACGCAGTAAATGGTGTAATGGCCGACAGTTCCAGAAGCTACCCCGATCGTCAGACATCTTCCATGAAGAAAAGCGCCAAGAAACGTACTCACGATGATGATGTGTCGCAGAAGACCTTTCAAAAAGTTGCTAAAGTAAGTTCACACGTGTAACATGCTTATCGACTTGTAGAACCACGGCGTAAAACCAGTATACAACGAGGCCAGTGATGTAGCAGAAATTATCCACTAGGTGTCGCTAATGAATCTGAAAGGTTGTAATAGTTGAGTGTTTTTTACGTGATACTTTGTGATTGTGTCCTATAATTTTTTTTATCCCCTTCAATTAGGCAAATGATGACAAGAACAACGACAGCGAGGACATCAGTTATAATTCTTTCCAGTTCTGGAGAATCCCCCTGCCTGCAGTAGATCTATCACTCCTTGATGCTGCAGACTCCAAACCAGAATCCAGGAAAAATGTAACGGCAAAAGACCCCGCCCTTGATGCCATGGAAACGTGAATATAGTCAATACAGAACTGTCGATACACAAGTCCATAAAAATATGTGATGAAAACTTGATGACTTATCAAGTTTTGACTTATTTCACTTCTGGTATTTGATCTAAAGACATTGACGGACATTCCACGTGTTTGACATTCGGAGTAGGCTGCATATTGTTGTATTGATGTTAGACATATTCCATTTTTTTTTTCTTCATAGATGGAATCTAGACACAAGTTGAACATAATGTAATTATGGTTTTCTAACGGTATTGACATAATTCCTCGATAAAATTCCCACTCTGTACAAAGAACCGATACAGGTAGACGTACAGAGTAATATGCATACAAATATGCACTCAAACACATAAGGCACTCGCAAACATGCATTGGCTAGAGTTTATATACATAAAAATGCTTGTGTGCAAGACAAATTTAGGGCATTACATCATCCTTAGTTATTTGTTCTTGTTGATCTTTCATTGTTTTGATGTGATCTCCAGTTTCATATTGCTCTTGCAACATGAATACAGTTTGACAGTAATATTGAACATGTATTTTAGTTCTGAAAACATCTTCTAGCTCACCCTTCCCATTTATTTACAATGTTAGTGACAAATGCAAACACTTCTTTGAATTGCACAGATGTATGATAGATTTGCGTTGTTTGTTAACAGATGGTGTTACATTCCTTATGTTACTGTTCATGTAACTGCTGTTCGTAGAACACTGTCGGGCCAGTTGTCTGTGACGTTTTTTACAATAAAAATGTTTTTAACCTCAAACATGCGTTTAGTTGTTTGATTTTATAACCAGGTTGGTCTCATTCAGATTCAACATCTCTAGCAATAGAAACCTGGCCAAGAAAGCAGTACTACACAATAAAACAAAGAATAAAACATTATTTTACTTATTGCGTCAGGCAGAGAAGAAGCAAGTGTTATGACGCAAAACAGTTATTGACATGCATCCGTTTTAATTACAGCTTTGACTTAAATTCTGATTTATATTCTATTGGACTGACAAGCTGGTGTATGTTTAATTATTCAGCAGGGGAACCATGATGGGTGGGCAGCATTAGGCGTATACTGGAGAAATGGAGGTTTGGAGACAGGAAGTCCTGACAGGAAGTTGCTCCTTTGGGTTAATAAATGAATTACATGGTGGAGCAATGTCAATGGCCAAAAAACAAATGAATAAAAACACAAGATCACTCCATTTTATTTATAAAAGTAAAATAGTAAAAGTAATTACATTATTTTGTAATGTATTATATATATATACTTTTTTATGTTAATATTATAGTATATGTGTAATATAGTTATGAATCTCACATCCCATCAGATTCAACTGTCTACAAATACATGGTTATATGCTACAGATCAGCCTACAACATACTGCTGTTAGCCTTTTTAGGCCTAAACCCTATTTAAATCACAGGCACTCTTAGGGTCTATCTTAGGGGCATGGGGAGGCAATTCAATGTTTATACTTGCAGCAATTAAGAGTTAATATTTGACCACTAAAAAGTAGGGTGAACTCATGTTGTTCTCATTCCACAATGGAAATAGTCATTTATGTGTTTTAAGGTGGGGCATTAACTTGTCAAGGCTGTTCGAAAGAATTTTCTTGACCTTTAGAATAGGGTCTAATAGCCATGCTGATTGATAAGTTGTTAAGCCTACCATGTAGGTTATTTATTACAATCCAGGCATGTTGTTGATAGCAATTTAGATTGTAAATCATGTAATCCTAAACTGTTAAATGGTTAAATCACACTTTGTAAATTCAGTTTACAGCCTAGGGCTAGGCCAAATTGTTAAAAATAGATGCACCAAAAAAAAAACTTCAAATCTGACTAGATAATTTGAAATGTAATATTTGTCTCTTAGATTATTGATTTAATTTTTAGGGTTAGATTTTGGTTTCAGGGTTTGGTTCCCAGGAGCACGGTTCCAGAACAGGGCCCACAGTCGGGGTGGGGAGCATCCCAGGACAGGGAGCAGGGCCCCCTGGGTCCCCCTTGGTTCTCGGTTCCATGTTCCTGAAAAACGAACCCGGACAGGGTATCGCAGGTCACAGACGGCTTCCCCGGGCCCATGGCCCAAGGACGACGCCCCCTGGGGCGGGACCCGAAAAACACCCATGGTGACTTTTAATAATAAAAGAAGGGTGTATGGCAGAGGGACATTTGTTTTGATTATTATTGACCTATTTAAATTATGTATCTGTTGGGGTCACGGAAAATGTGAGACCTAAAAATTTGCCTTACCCCTGCTAATATTATTCACTTAACACCATTACTTAACACCATTACTTTACAACCATCAAATATTAATGAGCATATTATTTTTACAGCCCATGTTTAAGTGACTTTATTGTAGGCCTATGTATCTTTATTATAGTGTACTGACTGTATTGAAAGGCAGGGGAATAACAGTTCAATTGATCAGACCGTCAGATAACATTCGTCTTTTCTGTCTCAAGCATCTCTACAAAAAATGACGCAAACGTTCCAGCAATGCCCCCGGGGGGGCTGCAATGCTCATGTTGTTTTCATAGCTCGCGTTTTATTTTGTGACGTATCCTCTGTGTTGGACGTTGACACAGACGTGCGCGCTGAACTCACACACAAGGCAAAGCCATGTGTGTCGGGAAGTGTTGGATTCGATTGTTTTCCCTGTCAACATGTTGTAACGTTGTTTACGAGTTTTTTGTTTGTGCCTAGATGCAATCACTTCCAGGAGCTGATTCCTTGAGTGGGAAGAACGAAAGAAAAGTCAACGTGAGGTTTACTACTCCCCTCCCACTGTACCACCATTTCCGATGTAGCGAGAATCAGAGAGCGTAAGTTAGAGACGGATCATCTACTTTTTGTTCTACGGCGCAATGAGCTTCACTGGAAAGGTCACTACAACTATACCTCACAAGCCTGCATTTTGATTTGGCAGCTAGGTGTTTAGACTCTCCCAAGCTTTACTACGCAAGTTAACATTTCCTTTATTTTAGACACGGAGGTCGTGGATCGAAGAAAGCTTCTCCAAGAGAGAGTGTGTTCATTTCATCCCATCCACGCGCGACGCACACCGGTAAACTTACGCTTTTACCATAAAATACAAACGACATCAAAGAAAATACTAAAAGCTCGGTTTGAAAATAGCGTGTCCTGTTTTTACAGATGTGTTCCAGTATGTCATATATGTCAAAACCTGATCAGGTATGATATTTTATTATCATGAGTTTATGTATGTTATACTTTTTCCTCTACACAGCCAATCATTTGTATATCTATATCTATCTATGTATATCTATGTTGTGTATTAGTAATCATAAAATATTGTTTCATTGTATAATTTTGGTCTTGTGTGGTCAACATTTCAGTGACACACTATTTGGTGAGTCCTTTATCAACAGATCCTTGGACTATACTCCCAGATTCTTCCTCTGCACTACTTACCTCCCTCAGATGCTGTTGTGGGCGCCTGATAGGGGAACATTCTTGGCAGGATTCCGGGCCCCTAGTGTCCATGATCCCTGGACCTGGGCAGGAGGTGGAGGAGCACTGGTCTACAGAGCGCCACACCATGGCCAGCCCCACCGATGCCTATGGCACCATAGACTTCCAGGACAGTGCTGCGCGTGTCTGTCGTGCAAAGGTGTGTTATGAACTAAGTCAAGACCACTCACAGGGGTGTTAATGGTGAACTATCACCCAGTTCTGTCCCCTACCAGGGCTCCAGCTCATGATCATTTGCGGTTGATCCATTTATTAGATATCTTCGTCAATTGATTGATTCTCAATCATTTACATTGAATACGGCAATAGCACCTGAGAGGGAAGTGCTGTTGTACTGAATGTCAGCAGGGCTGTGATGCGGCTGTAGGTCTCATACCCAAGTTAATCACAGCCGTGCTGACGTTCAGCACAACGGCACGACCTGGACTGTGTTATTGCTTATATACAACGGTTCTACAAGTCAACAGTAATAAGCCGAAACAGGTCTGCTGATTTGTTTGAATTTCTTCGGCTCCGCACAAATAGTCCTTGGACTGGATTGGGACCGGACACATTTTGCTGCACACTAGCTTGCTACTCTGAGTAGGTCTACATGTTACCACAGCCCAGCTACTTTGTATCCTGTACATTTATCTGCGTGTTTCCTTTTATTGTGCAACCAGTAAAATCTGAGTCTGTTGACAGTCCCCTTTGGGGGTGGTGTGATTCTGTTCTGTGTACAGCTTACCATCATTAATTAAATGAATTGGTCACTAGAAACACCTGTAAAGCAGAGTTGACACATGTATAGTTAAAAGTCTCAGTGCCGTTATATTCTACACCAGCACTCACGGGATGCCTCTTGTACAACTTGGCCATAACTCACCGTCGTGTGATGCCAGCCAGTCGGCCCAAACCATTTGTACGTGATTCTACGCGATGCGTGTGGCCTGCGTGACGTACAACAACCATGCGTGAGACGCGCCGATGACTTCCCCCCCCCGCCAGTACGTCCGCGTGGCGGTTGACTCGCGAGCGGAGGCCGTTCTCCAGCTGATGTTAAGCGAGTGGCAGATGGACCGACCCAAGCTGCTGATCTCCGTCCAAGGGGGCTCCGAGAACCTCGTCTTGCCCCCCAAGGTCGGCCAGGCCCTCAGCAAGGGGCTGGTGACCGCGGCCCTCAGCACCGGCGCCTGGATACTCACGGACGGCGTCAACACGGGTACGAGTCCTGGGCGGTTCCAATTTGCAATTGATATTTGTCCGTCTTTAGAATTTTTGTTTGAATTTTTTAAGTTTTTAAGTTTGAAGTTTAAGTTTATAATAACTCACTTTTTAAGTTTTTTTTTTTAAAGCATGCGTGTTGACTTGACCGGCACGGATCAGTCGGAACCGGTGCGCACACGGGAGGTCACGTCCCGAGAGACACTCGCGCCCCCCCCCCCCCCCCCCCTCCCCGTGGTGTTGTAATGATAATGATCCGAGCCCTTCACTCAAACCGCCTTGTCCAGGTGTCTCCAGGTATGTCGGCGAGGCGGTGAAGAAGTTTGGGAGCCACAACCTGAGGAAGAGGAACACGGTGGGGGTCACGCCGTGGGGGATGATCATCAACAACAACAACGACCTCATCGGCCGGGATGTGAGTTCAACAACACGAGCTTCGGACGGATGACTTGTTTTCTATGCTATAGCGGTCAGCGTACTGATGACTTCCTCCTCGCCAGTATGTCCACAGCATACACTGCGGTAAAGTAGTTCTGCATACCTCGCTAAACGTATTTTTTTGGCACTTTTGTCGCAAAACACCAAGATGTCGAAACTTATCTTATCTCTAAACCGTGCATGGGAATGATTAAAAGCAAGCAAGGTGGCAGAGATGAGAAGAAATCTAACTTCCCATCTCCACGGCGACCCAACTGATCTTTACCAAGACATTCAGTGACCACACCGAAAAGTATTAAGTACGCATTAAAGTACAAAGTATAATGAAATAAAATGTACTTGTTTAAATGTACCGACCGCTTCAGTCTCAAAGCTCTCTCTGTCACCATTTGCTCTTGGTCTTTACGCGGTCTCCCTCGTCCGGCCCATTAGGTGTACAGGCCGTACCAGTCTCTGGGAAACCCCCTGAGCAAGAGGGCCTGTCTGAACAACTTTCACTCCCACTTCCTGTTGGTGGACGATGGCACTTTGGGCAAATATGGGTGCCAGCAGGGCTTCAGACGGCGATTGGAGAAGCACATTCAGCAGCAGAGGATACACCCTCGTGAGTCGCGTTCTATGTGTGTCTTGGCTGTGTGTGTGTGTACAACACATACCCTGTGTGTACCCATGTGTGTGAAACACGTACCCAACAACACGTAAATACGTTTGTGGTTTTTGGACATGTGCACATCAGAACTCAGAACTCGGAAAGATGTTTATTGCCAAGTAGGTTTGCCCCTACGAGGAATTTGTCTCGTATACTAGCAATGGTTAACGTAGCAATTTAAGTAATTGAAACTTGTTCTGGTTACTTTCTTACTGTATTAACAGCAATTAAGTGTTTCACCTTCTTCTGACAAATGTACTTTTTGTAAGTCGCTTTGGATAAAAGCGTCTGCTAAATGCCCCGAATGTAAATGTACATGTCTTGGTGGTTCGTGCGCAACAGTAAACGGTGAACAATCAATAAACAACAATAACAGAGTGCAATAGTGCATTAGTGCATCAGAATCAGAAATTAGAAACAGTTTTATTTATATGTATTTGTATTGGCTCACTGTACTTTAGTGTTTTGTATCTTTTACTTGCATTTTTATTTCTATTTTCTATCTTAAGGAGAGCTTGCAACAGTAACAATTTCCCTCAGGATTAAAAAAGCAATCTGGATCTGTGGGTTGTGTGTGAGTGTGTGTGTGTGTGTGTGTGTGTGTGTGTGTGTGTGTGCGTGTGTGCGCGTGTGTGTGTGTGTGTGTGTGCGTGTCCGCGCGCACACACAGGCTTCAATACAAATTTGTTGAAGAGCAGAATGACCATTGTATCTCCATCCGCCCCCCCCCCCGTCCCACAGGCCTGAACCAGGGTGTGCCCGTGGTGTGTGTGCTGGTCGAAGGAGGTCCGGCCGTGGTCTCCACAGTGTTGGACTACGTCAGCGGCGAACCTCCGGTGCCTGTGTTTGTTTTCGAGGGATCGGGCAAAGCCGCCGACCTGCTGGCCTTCTTGCACAAGCAGACCGCCATGGACAGGTATTCGTATGGGGATGCTTGTTTTAACTTGACAAGCCCGTGTGGCTTCCGTTGAGGATGAGTCACGCAGAAGACAACTCTGTGTTGTGTATGGTCGTAGACAGCTGGACGCTGACCTTCAGGAAGACTTCCTTGATAAGATTGGAAACGAGTTTGGAGTAGACAGGACAGAAGCCTCAGACATTTTTGGTCTACTCCAGAATTGCATGGATTACAGGCATTCGGTAAGTAGAGGAATGGTGTGTTTTGTGAATGAAATAATCGCTGTGTCCTGAGTTGTTAACCTCTTGGTCTGACCCGCTTGGATTGACTGAATACACAGATCACCGTCTTCGACTCAGAATCCGAAGACCAGCAGGCGACAGACTTTGCCATTTTGACTTCTATACTCAAGGGTAATAATAAAAAAAAACAGTTCTGTTTAAAAGTACAATGTCTGACAAATTGAATATACAAAATCATAAACTAACCACGACATGTCAATATGAGGTTTAGAAAGTCGAGATAAGTCGAGGGAAACAAATTCACAGGATGTTTGTTTCACCGGATGTTTGTTTGGCCGTTTTTTTTTTTTGTCAGAGCATTTGATTTAATCGCTGTCAGGGATGTGAAGAGAATTTCAACAAACATGAGAAAAAAATGCTTCTCAAAAAAAAAAATGGCCTACCTTGCTATAAGTGACTCCCCCATAGCAAAAAAAATCCCCACGTCACCTGTGCTTTCTCTCCCCTCTGCCTGACCCACAGGCACCAATGCCAGTCCTGCAGAGCAGCTTACCATGGCGCTAGCCTGGGACAGAGCCGACATTGCTAAGGAACAAATTCTGGTGTACGGGCAGCATTGGCAGGTGAGCGTGGCAGATTCTCCCCTTCAGACAATAATAGCGCTACGCTTCTAAAAGTACTATAAGTACAGTAAAATCTTTGTTGTTGCTCCGGTTGACTCAAACTTTCGCTCCGATTCTCCGGTGACGTCCAGAGAGATTCCCTGGAGCAGGCCATGCTGGACGCCCTGGTGATGGACCGCGTGGACTTTGTCCAGCTGCTCATCGACCACGGCATGACCATGAGCAGCTTCCTCACCGTGGAGCGCCTGGAGGAGCTCTACAACACGGTCAGCGCGCCGAGGACGTCGTCCGCTCGCTTCCTTCCCTCGCCTCCCAGCTCATTCGCCGTCGTTCCTCGGGCCTGCCTCAGCCTCATCCTGTTATAGATAGCTGGAGTCTGGCTGCTGGTGACTAAGAGGAGGTCGCGACCTCTTAGACGCAATTCAAGTACTCGTGAAAATGTACGTCGTTTCTGATTATGTTTAATGCAGATGAAGTCACCAATATTGACCCTGTGAGGACAGCTTGGGTCAGCCTTTGGTTTCACGGCACGTTTTTTTGTGTGAGCGGCTTTCTCTCAATCAGTTCAGTTCAGCGTTCAATCACTTCAACACACTGAACTCTTCACAGACTTATTGACAGAAAGTTGCTCATACATGACAAACGTTGATTTTTGTGAAACCAAAGGCATGCAAAGAGGATGACCCAAGCTGTTGGTGAGTTTTATCATCATTAACTAAAATCAGATAAGATAAGACGTGTTTTCATGAACAGGCCACTCCATGGAGAGAATTGCCACTAAGAACGTCCTCAAAGTTGCATGCTAGAGTCCTTGGTCTCCCTGCTAGCATGTACGAGACCCAAAGGGGAAAACAGTTGATAAATTGTTCAGCTGTAGACATGAGTCAACGAAACACCCCGATTATGCCCCCGGCCCAGTATTCCAGTGTGTCGAGCTAGACAGTCCCTTTGTCTCCACTTGGCTCTCCCTCATCGCCATGTAAACAGAGGAAATACCAATTGTTCATTTCCAGGGACCCTAGAGGCAAGGCTTGACGCATTTGTCAACTATGTGGCGTTGACTCGAGCCTTAATAATTTGAATAATACGGAAACCTCTTCCATGGAAAGCAATTCTTGGGCAATCTTTGGTTCTTTTCTATTGTTGTTCTTTTCTCTTGCTACCCATATCTCCTCAGTATTGATGCATGATTAACAATTGATAACCTTTTTGATTAGAAGTCCCTCTAAGAAGATAAACAAGCACCCATGCCTTCATATGAATTGGTGTTAATGTTCATAGCTACTGTATTATAAAATAATAGAAAGTGGTGTATCTCTTTCAGCCACGGGTACCTACCGATTGTTTTCTCCAACACCTTGTCGAAGATCTGAAACAAGTGAGTTTATCTCATTCTATTTCACTGCACTCCAGATCATGTTGCGTGTAGCGTATCACACATCGATCCATTCCCAAGCGCCACGGTGGAATCCATTCACGTGAACATTCGGACAGTCAAGTCCAATTACGTTTTCCCCCGAAAGCAGCAGGTATGCAAATGCGGAAACGTACGGCATACACAAACCAGCGGTCGCCATTTTTGCATGTGTTCATGTGGTCAGAGCTCCGTGCCAAGAGGCTACCGTCTCACGGTGGTCGACATGGGCCTGGTGATCGAGTACCTGATAGGAGGAGCCTACCGGAGCACGTACACACGCAAGCAATTCAGGACGGCCTACAACCTCCTGAAGCTCGTGGACAAGGTAAGCGACGCATCACTCAGAACCCCCGGATGATTCGACGAAGGACATGCAGTACATATAGGGGGCGGTGTAGTCTAGTGGTGAGGGTGTTTGACACCCCCCCCCCCCCCCCCCCCCCCCGCCCCACCCGACT
>OMKI01008142.1:10481-20968 GCA_900302315.1 Phycis blennoides
AATACTAGTACTATGCTATATACACAATATGCGATCAGTGCCACGTAAATCAATGTACTAAAATATACATCGTTACAGAGCACACTGAGACTAAACTAAATTGAAATTAACCAATAATACTAGTATAAATGCTAGTGCTAATGCTAATACCACTTCCAGGTGATGCAGGGGGTAAAGAGACCAGAGAGACCAATGTAATAGAAGAATAAGAATATAGGAATATACACTGTTTATACACCGTTTTTAGTGTGATATTGACCTAAGTGATGCATCTGTACAGTAGTAGTACAGACTTATAGAGCAGGCTCAGTGCTTGTTCAGCAGCCTGATGGCTTGGCTGTGGAAGCTGTCCCTGAGTCTGTTCGTGCGGCATTTGATGCTGCGATATCTCCTGCCGGATGGTAGGAGAGAAAACAGCTTGTGACCGGGGTGAGTATTGTCTTGTTCTGCTATGGAGATGCCTGGAACAACGTCAGTGACATTCAATCACATTTCAATTGAGACGCAAAGGGATCTACTAATCAGGCAATACAATCAGGAATTCCCTCAAAAGGAATATGAAGAAGAAATATGTAATGTGAGGACCAGAAATGAATGGACCTGGTAAAAAGTTAAATAGTTTTCAAAAAGGGACACTACTTACCTTTTCCTTTTCGGGACAAAGATGCGCAGTAGTATAGCCTAACAACTATGAGGTGGCAGCACAACATAATTAAACCTTGCCAAGAAATGCAATAAGGTTCAGCTTATTCTGAAGAGTACCATGGCTTTATGGATGCTGCTCCAAAGGAACAGTTGTCAAGTGTGGTATATACCTCATAGTCAAATAAAATTCTTCAGAACTTCTCCAAGGTCTGGATTTGGCTAGCCCACTTCTAGGTGTCCTCCTTAAGATGAAGACCACCAATATTTCCTAAGGTTCTGTTGGTGGTCAAAAAGGGATGTTACAAAGCCACTGGAAGTGTACCGGATTAATGTCAATCCCTTTGGTGATAATTAAGCATATTTTTTCATGTAGATCATTGTCCTAAGGCTGTGGCTTCCTTGAGGCAAGCAATCAAGCTCACAAAGGACCTCAGGAAAGCATGCACCTAAGGAGGCTTTGCTCTAACAAAATGGCTGAGGTGTTGTACTCAGAACTTAGAACTCAGAAGAACTTTATTGCCAAGTAGGTTTGCACCTACGAGGAATTTGTCCTGGTGGTTCGTGCGCAATGAACAAACAACAAACAACAAGACAAACAACACAAAACACAACACAACACTACTGTTTATTTATCCGTCTACTACCTCGACAATCACTACCTCCACTTGCACTGTTTACCGTTTACCGTTTATTACTGCCACTTTAATCACTACTGCCACTTTGCCTTTTTTTTTTTCATTATTGCACTCTGAAGCTTAACCTACACCTTAATCGCTCATTTGCACTTCTGGTTAGAACGCCAACTGCATTTCGTTGTCCCTGTACTTGTACTCTGCACAATGACAATAAAGTTGAATCTAATCTAATCTAAAACAAAACAACACCAACAATAGAGAGTACAAACAACAAGCAACAATAACAGTAAGTAACTAAGTATAAAGTGTTTTCAGTGTTTCAAAGTGGATGGTGCAGGGAGTGCAAATGGTGTACAGTGCAGGGGAGCAAGGAGTATAATTGTCACTGGGGGGGGGGGGGGGGGTGAGGGGGGTCCCGGGACCGATTCAAGATCCCAACTGCTGCTGGGAAGAAACTGTTCATGTGGCGGGAGGTTTTGGTCCTGATGGACCGCAGCCTCCTGCCAGAGGGGAGCGGGTCAAAGAGTCTGTGACCGGGATGAGAGAGATCGGCCACAATCCTACCTGTCCGCCTCAGGACCCTGGAGGTGTGCAGATCCTGAAGGGGTGGAAGGTTGCAGCCAATCACCTTCTCTGCAGAGCGAATGATATGCTGCAGCCTGCTCTTGTCCTTGGCAGTTGCTGCGGCGTACCAGACATTGATGGAGGAGGTGAGGATGGACTCAATGATGGCAGTGTAGAAGTGCACCATCATTGTCTTTGGCAGATTGAACTTCTTCAGCTGCCGCAGGAAGTACATCCTCTGTTGTGCTTTCTTGGTGAGGGATCTGATGTTCAGATCCCATTTTAGGTCCTGGGTGATGATGGTGCCCAGGAAGCGGCAGGACTCCACAAGGTCAACAGGGGAGCCACACAGGATGACGGGGGTGGGTGGGGCTGGGTTCCTCCGAAAGTCCACCACTATCTCCACTGTCTTTTGAGCATTGAGCTCAAAGCATTGAGCTTGTAAAGCCTGATGTTCCTGGTACATGAACTGCAGGGGGCCTACTGCATGGTTGACATCTGGTCTCAGTTGGTGGAGAAGTAGTAGCTCCAGGGTCTTCATGATGTGTGATGTGGACGCCACTGGTCTGTAGTCGTTTAGTGGTTTAGACTCAGGTTGAAGATCCTCGCCCAGTTGGGCTGGGACTCCCAAGCTCCAGACTCACCTCATCTTCTGTGAAAGACGGGGGATGGGGCCCAGGTGTGGGGGGCATTGCAGCTGCAATGATGGGGGTGCCAATGTGTGTAGGAGATGGAGTAGGGTTAGCTGCAGCTGGATTTGGAAGGAGCAACAGGAAGGGATTCAGCAGCTAAGAGTCTTTTTTAACCTTGATGGTGCACCTTGAGATGTCGTCCGCCTTACGACCCTGACTTTGGGAATTTAAGGAATATAACCGGCTGTTCATCCACGTTTTGACCAGACCTGACCTGAATCTTATCTCACTTTGTTGGAGAGCAGACCAAACAAGAGTGTTTTTCGTTGATCACTCTTTAAGTTCAACACCAGCAGCTACATCGTCCCTGTGATTGAGCTGCCTCGGCCTGTTGTCTGCAGCCAGTGATAGATCTACAGTATAGATCAAGCTACCAGTCTATGCTGGACTGTAGTAACTGGTAGGCTTATCTATTCATCATACACATCATACACAGGTGGACACTCCCAGCAGGACAGATTTTTAACTACCTACCAAATCTAGCTATGTTGCTTTGTATAAAAGTGTCTGCCGTTCTTGATTTTTAGATATAATTGGTGTTGAAGTCGTATGAAATGTATATTTTTTTATTGCGGATTTGTGAAGGATGAGCGGAAGATGTTGGTGAATAAGCGCTTGGATTTGGACATCGCCAAGACCAGGCTGAGGAAGGCACACAAGGCTGAGGAAGAGGCCAGAGTAAGTGGACTTCAGCTGATCTGGTTCCATATCTGGAAATTAGCTCAAATTACAAAACTCTCCAGTGTTTGTTTTTTTCTATTGGCTGGCACTTGCTCTTGGTGAATATTTCTCTCCTATTGACTTCTATCTGGTGTGCAATGTTCTCTGACCCACCAGAGCCTGAACGCCAACCCACTGGCCGATGACTATGTGTCCCATGTCTCCTTCATGTTCAGTTTCCTCCGTGTTAAATGGCTTAAGGTATGTCTCTGTTCTTCTTTTGTCTGTCTGTCTGTCTGTCTGTCTGTCTGTCTCCAGCCCTTGTAAGAACAGAAATACACACATACAAATATGAGTATGCTAGAATAAATTGTTTACGAAGGAAGGAAGATTTTCTGTGAGAAGATTTACTCTTACGGACACAAAAATGTCAACGACTGGTGGTGTTGTTCTTTTTCCATGCAATCAGATGTGGGCTCAGGAAATATCTCAGGTAAGTTTGGTTTTAACAAGTCCATATTCTTTTTGGTATTGAGTATGTTAGTCTGGGTCTACCTGTTCTCTTAACAAGTTCATGTTGTCTAGTCCCAGCATGTATGTTTGAGTGTACCTGTCGTCTTGAAGGTGAAGTGTGTCGAATTCAGTAGCATTTAACGGAACAGATTTTTTACTTTTTTACTTTAACTTAGAATGAGCCCTTTATATCTACATAGGGCCCGCCATGTTGCACCGTCATGACTCTACAGAACAGACTCTAAGAGAGGACGTGTTTTTATTTTTTTATTATAATCGCTATCTTACTTATCAATCTAAATCTACAATCTAAATAACTATCTATGTAAGGGGCGGTAAGTGCTCAGTGGGTAGAGCTGGTCGTCTGCTAACCGGAGGGTTGGCGGTTCGATCCCCACCTCCAACTGTCCACATGTCGAAGTGTCCTTGACACTGAACCCCACAAATGTATGACAAATGATTGTAAGTTGCTAAAAGCGTCTGCTAAATGTCTTAAATGTAAATTCAACTAAATACTGGACTCCTTTGTCATCGGAAAGGGAGGGGTGAGAGAATGTCTGGGGGTGGTATTCAGTTGGTTGCAATCTGCAACCTCACTGCTAGATGCCACTAAATCCTACACATTGTACCCTTGAGGATTTCATGTTGTCTGGTATCCTGTATGTTGCATGTTACCTCCTTTAGCCTGTGTAGCTCTTTGTTAGCTAAGATTATCTTTATTCAGTTAGTTAGCCTGTTTTGTATAGTCTGTTATTTTGGGATACCTGTCTCTGTGTATCCTCATTTGAGTCCAAGCTCTAACACTAAGACATTATAACATTGTGTGTGTAGGCCGAAATGGAGTTGAGGATCTGTCAGAGTTTGTTTGATCGCCAGGCAGAGACGACCAGACAGCGTCTGGAAGGAATCAGCACCACGCATGTGTGTATTTACACACACAAGCACACGCACACACACACACACTTATGCATGTGCATTCACACAAGAGTACACAGTCAAGCACACACAAAATGTTAAATAATCTTCACACGCACAAATGTAAAATAGGGCACACTCTTTTCCATTTTGAATGTTAAACTCTTGTTAACCTGGTTGTCATCACACTCTTTTCCATTTTAAATGTTAAACTCTTGTTAACCTGGTTGTCATCCGTCCCTGTGGGCAGCAGGCAGAGCACATGTGCAGCCTGGCTCACTTCGTGGAGGCCCAGGTCGCTTACTATGCCCAGTGCAACCAACACTCCCAGGACATGCATCGGGAACTGGCCAGGTACAACACAACCTTCCTCCCCACCACACCATTGTATAGGCCATGAAGCACTTTGTATTGCATCTTTGCAACTAAGTGTGCTCTCTAAATATAATTTGATTTGATGTTGTTGACTCGTAGAACCTCTTGTGTCATATGAAGCCATCACGTCTAGATGAAGTTTAGGTGCCTGCTGGTTTTGTCACCACTACTGTTAAATTAATTAGTAGTTGAGTTTTAATTAGCTTGTGCTAAAATTATGTATTTCTGGCTGGGACTGTATTCTCTTCAGATGCTTCTGTGCTTTGTGGAGCCCCAGAAGCTAATGGAGCAATACAAAGGAATCTGAAATTTAAATTTAAATGCTTTGTCATTTAACACATGAAGACCTAAAGACTGTCACTTAATCGTTGTGTTCTGGTTTGCAGCCTTCCTGCACTCCTCTGTTCAAATAACTGGCAGGCAGTCGCTAACAACTCAGCAAGTCTGCCATCAACCAGCGACAATTTAACCAGCAGTCCGCCGGGATTAAAGCAGGCTAACCCCGGTTCCGGGATAATCCACTGTCTCCAAGACTTCAACCAGGACCTCATGGTGGATAATCCGCTGCAATGTGCACCTGAAGGGGCCTCTTTGAGATCCTTGGTTACCAAGCCACTATCCCAACAAGACAAAAGCACCAGCAACAACAACAATAATGGTTTATTGATGCTAACCTCGTCACTGGAAGGCAGGGCAGTTCATGAACTGAGTAGTTTATCTTCTGCTGCCGAAGATTCCTCTGGAGCAGCTGTGCAGCTTCCACCAAACCAAACTGCCGCAAACACATCCAACTCACTCTGGGACAATAGTTCAACCACTGCTCGAGTATCAAACCTTTCTACTGAGTTTAGAACAGACACCAACAAGGACTCACTAACCCAGGAGAATTCCGTCCTTCCTCCTGCTAGCAGCGGAGAACCTGGCAAATGACAAACCGGTTCCAATACTGGCAGCCAATGCAATTCCTAGTGACTCTTATGTTATGACCTCATACAACTGCCACGCACCCAGCCAAACTGTAGCCCTGTGCTCTGTACCAAAGTGTGAAAATGCTGTCGCAACTCTAACTACTCTTGACGAAATGGCGAGCCAGTCCCTGACAACCTGTGGAATAGCTGGTGCGTCCAAGACCACCAATCATGGATTCTCTAAAGTGTTCTTGACGACCAATGAAAAGATGAACAAAAAAACATTCAATTGACAGAAATCTTCCTTCAGAATTGGACATTGTGTTTTTATAAGATATAAATATGATGAAAATGGGCATGACTAAACTTGTCTAATGGGACTTAACTATCGAATCCTAACTGCCATTTTTTGGGGTCACCAAGAGAAATGTTTTTGTTTGAACCAGTCTGTGGTGTTGGATATGCAACTGCCCTTGTTGAAAGTAGCAATTATATCCTTAATATAGATGTTCTTTGGTGTGGTTTGCCAAGATAACTAAGCTCTTGCTAATTTTAGCTACATGTGTTCTGAAGAAATTGAATACATAATACATTTCAGATGCTGTATAGAAGTGGCTGTATTTGTCTGTATTTGTTAGAAGTATTCATTAAAATGATCTAGTGCAAGATTATTATGAATTAATATTATACAGCTCTACGTCTAAAGTAAATGTTGACTTTGAGTGCCCTCTAGTGGTGATTAATGCAATATACATCAGCTTGCCTGTGGCTGCCAGACACAGAAAATTTGTCCAACCAAATATTCAAAATACTTTAAATTGCCAAACATGAGACCTAATCAAGCATTGTGTCATTTGTGTGTCTGTTCCCACTTAGTTGCACAACACCCCGAACACAGCATGCCCACCGTGAAACATGGTGGTGCAGCATCATGCTATGGGGGTGCTTTTCTGCGTTTTACAAAGTAATGACTCGGGGGCAGAATACTTTTGCACGCCACACTTTTCAGTTGTTTTATTTTTTTTTTTAAACATTTGAAAACCATGTATAATTTTCCTTCCACTTCACAATTATGCGGCACTTTGTGTTGGTCTATCAACGTGGTTCTCACCGGTGGGGCGCGGACACTCTCCCGGGGGCGAGTAGGCTACAGGATGGGGAGGTCAAAAAGTAGACCTACAAAGGAGATGTGAGATGAGGAGATTCCCCCCATGTGGAAAAGGGGGTTGGTTGGAAAAATGGTTGGACTATTATAACACACAAACAAATCAACCACACAGTTTCTTTTCAAAGCTACCAATACAGGGGTAGTATTCTGAGTGACACGCCGTCACGTCAGTGCTGCTATATAAGCCTCCTCACAGCGGCGTAGCTCCAGTCTGTCTCTCGCCAGGTGTGCTTGTGCCAGCTCTCGCTAGTCTATCTGTTGTCAATCGCGATATCGATTTACAAGATTTAATTAGATGTCTGTGGCTACTGCCAATTATAACAATAGCCTATTAATGATAATAGGTCTACTTTCCGCTACTGATGATAATTATAATAATAATAGTGTGGGCCTAACAGCCTAACAATAATAGCCTACTGCAGATGGAAATTAGCTGCTCTGCTAAATCTGGTGCAACCATCTTCTCATTTGTTAAATGATTAATGTACTTGCACACTGTCCTTTTATAAATTGAATAAACTAAACTAAACCTAGGCTATCTATCTATCTATCTATCTATCTATCTATCTATCTATCTATCTGTCTGTCTGTCTGTCTGTCTGTCTGTCTGTCTGTCTGTCTGTCTGTCTGTCTGTCTGTCTGTCTGTCTGTCTGTCTGTCTGTCTGGTGTAGTGGGGGTGCTGCAGGGAGGAGGGGGGGGGGGCAAACTGAAGCAGCTTCGGGGGGCCCAGCTTGCCCTAGTCTATCACATAAAATCCCAATAAAATACAATTACTTTTGTGGTTCTAACGTGACAAAATGTGGAGTAAAGTTCAAGGGGTATGAATACTTTTGCAAGCCACTGTACATTGTACATACGCTATATGGAGTCACTGTTAATGTTACTGTTAATAATCAACACCTCTGCTTTGGTGCTCAAATGTAAAGACTGATGGGACCGGAGTGTGAAACCTCTGGGGAATGTGAGTATTAGTCACCTCTCTGTAGTGGTGGGAATACATATGTAATCTGCAATATTATGTTGGGAATGGAAACGTATGCATTTACTCCTGTGTAGCACTACTGTCAGGTACTGGCTGTGATTTTGTAACTTTTCTGTTCTAGAGAATGTTCTAGGCCTGTATACACACACACATACTGTGTGTTGCAGTTTTTCCCGATGATGCCTCCAAAAACAAAGCTAAACATAGATCTTTTTTTAATTTGTTTATCATTTACGGTGTGTGTGTGTGTGTGTGTGTGTGTGTGTGTGTGTGTGTGTGTGTGTGTGTGTGTGTGTGTGTGTGTGTGTGTTGGATACCAGGTTCATTAGAGTTGGTAACATCCAGTGTGTTGATGACTGAATGGTCCTTGGGTGACTGAAGTCCAGGGGAGGTGGACAGAGAGAGAGAGTGAGTTCTTTGGCCGCTTCTTTTGTGGAAGCAGCCAGTGGTCCCCACGTGACGAGTCTGGTGTTTGGTGCAGGGGTGGCCCACAGGGCATGTTCTAAAGATAGCACTAGTCACCATGGAGAAACATTTGTATTTTATTGTGTTGATCTTTTTTAATCAATAAAATTTGTATTGATGTAGATTTAAAGTCAATGGCAATATTGAATTTAACATTTTAAAAACAAAAATGTTTTATGAACTCTGAACTTGTCTGGAAAGTTCAATATCGCGTGCACTCTTTGCTGAGACAAGCTAGCGAGCTAACTAGATGCAGGTTCTACCCACAAAAGAAAGAAAAACATGGCGGAAAAAGCGAAAGAAAACTTTTTACGACAGTAAAATACAAGTGTGTGTCTCATTTGCGGTGCAACTGTGGCGACGGCAAAGCGGCACAATGTGGAGAGACATTATCTGTCACACTAGCTTCCACGCTAACAACCCACCTGGCAGTGCCCTACGGGCAGAAAAGGCCCAGGAGGTAAAAGCAGCTTTGGCCAAACGGTAAGTTTTGTGAAAAAGTCACAAAAAGCAACTGAAACCTAATTTAGAGCTGCAAATTGTTTGATAAAGAACAAAAAAGACTTTCCGGACAGGGAGGTCTTGAAAGGAACAATGATGACAATTGCAAACACTATGTTCAAAGACGAGAAGAATGAGAAGAATTTGAAGTCTATCAAACAAGTAGCCCTTCATATTACACAGTACCCTTGAAGTAGCTCAGGTTCAAGAAGGTTGGTGACCCCTGGTTTGGTGGCATCGTTTGTCAGTATACAATAGACTGGTAAACACTGGTAATATTGAATTGCACATGAAATTCATTCACACACATATAAACATACATTAAAACACACATGACTTCCGGGCTGAGCAATGTAGGGGACGGTCACGCTGTGGGACAGCTCCCGCATTTTGTCCAACTTATGTGCACTATTTCGACATTTACCCCTTTTTACATTTACATTTACATTTAGGGCATTTAGCAGACGCTTTTATCCAAAGCGACTTACAAAGAGTACATTTGTCATAAGAAGTTACAACATTTCATTGCAGCTAATACAGTAAGAAAGTCACCAGAACAAGTTTCAAGAAGACTAAGTGCCAAGTTACCAAGAGCGATCAAAGTGCTAACTTACATAGAGCAATTAAAGTGCCAAGACGTACAACAAATAAGAGCATGAGGGTAAGGTCATGCAGGGTTCAGATGAACTCTGAACAAGTGGGTCTTGAGTCTCTTCCGGAAGATGGGGAGTGACTCTGCAGTCCTGACATTGGCCGGGAGCTCGTTCCACCACTGCGGTGCCAAAACGGAGAAGAGTTGGGATTTCGCCATCCGACCTTTTCCTCCTTTTAGTGATGGCGGTGCCAGTCGACCAGCTGAGGTAGTTGAACGGAGTGCTCGAGCAGGGGCGTGGTGTTTCACTAATGTTTGGAGGTAGGTAGGGGCAGTTCCGTTGACGGCTTTGTAGGCCAGTAGCATCGTCTTGAATTTGATGCGAGCCACTACAGGAAGCCAGTGGAGGTCTTGGAAGAGGGGGGTCACGTGGGAGAATTTGTTTCGGTTGAACACGAGGCGTGCTGCAGCGTTCTGGATCCACTGTAACGGTTTGATCGCAGTTGCAGGGAGTCCGGCTAAGAGCAAGTTGCAGTAGTCGAGGCGGGAGATGACAAGTGCTTGGGTCAGGAGCTGTGTCGCTTCCCTTGTGAGGAAAGGCCGGATCCTGCGGATGTTGTAGAGAGCAAATCTACAGGAGCGGGTCACTGCAGTGATGTTTACAGTGCAGGACAGTTGGTTGTCGACTATTACGCCCAGGTTCCTTACTGTCGGTGAGGCAGATACTGTGATGCCCTCGACCGAGACCAGCAGGTCCCTGTGAGGGCAGTCTTTCCCCGGTATGAAGAGAAGCTCAGACTTTGCGAGATTGAGCTTGAGTTGATGCGCAGTTGTCCAAGAGCTGATGTCTGCCAAGCATTCTGAGATGCGT
>OMKI01008146.1:2923-16484 GCA_900302315.1 Phycis blennoides
CCCCCCCCCCCCCCCCCCCCCCCCCTCCCCCCCCCCCCCGGCGTTTACACTCAGATAGTCCTCCCAAGGCCAAATGATTATCCCCGTCGGAGATCATGGTGGCTGTCGCCGCGGTAACGCGACAACCACGGCGAACGAGCGTTCGAAGGAGCGGATGACTGCGACGCCTCACGTGATAATGAATGAACGAGTGAGTGATGACGTGTAACCCCTGTGTTTGTTGGACGCAGGGGGTCCGGCCTGAACCAGAAGGCCATGATCCTGCAGGAGCAGTGTCATGATTACCTGAGGAAGGCGGAGCACGCCATGCAGACTGTAAGCCATGCCATTGCTGTTCATTTTTTGGTGGTGTGGGTGGGGGTGTGGGTGGGGGTGTGGGTGGGGTTAACAGTTGCACCAAGTCAGGTTTCTCAGGATGTCAAAAAACTGTATTTCACAAAATGTCATTTTCAGGTTGTGTAACATCTTCTAACAGAGACAAAATGGCAGGAATGTGACATTGGGATGATAAATGAGGTCCCCGTCTGTTTTTCACCCAAGCATGTTTCGACACATTTGCGGCTGAAGAGTTGTGTTATGATGATCATTTATGATGATAATGTTGAGTTAGGATATAATGATACGTATTTTCCTTTGATCACCTCTCACTTATATATCTCTTTCAAACGTTGCAAATATATAATTCTTTGAAATATGTAAAAATCTTAGCAAATACACATTTCTAAGAAATGCATGACAATGATGATGCACTGTAAATGAAGAAAGCAATGAATTTCTGAAAAGTTTGCCCAAGCTGTCAACATCAGCAACATCAGCACACAAGGAAATAATGTATCAAGGAATGTATACAGGAGGAATACCCGTGGAAAGATGGAGACCATAGTGTAGTCTTGTCTGTGAAGCCTCTCCATGTGACCTTTGACCTCTGGCTGTGTGGTATGCAGGGCGGGCCTGCAGGGGATTCGGAGCGCTACATGTCCATGGCTAAGGAGACCATAGACCAGCTGAAGGGCTGCGCTAGCCACCTCCGACAGATGGGCCAGCCCAACGACAACGTGGTCAGGAGGTCAGTGCTAACATCTCTCTCTCTCTCTCTCTCTCTCTCTCTCTCTCTCTCTCTCTCTCTCTCTCGCTCTCTACATTTTTGCAGGCCTGTTACATTAAAACCCAATTACAGTTAAAACTTACCAAATGCTTCATGACTGTAGTAGTTTTTTTTTAGTTTTTTTACAGTATATTAATTGAATCAATATGCTGTTAATCACAATGAATGAATCATCAAAATCACAATATCGAGCAAAACAATCCGAATTATTATTGTTGTGATGCAGCGGCCCTACCCTAAGTCACAGTGTCTTTGAGCGAATGCTCTTATTTCATATGTTACCCGCATGTGGCTTACGGTGCTCTTCTGCCCAATGCGTGCCCCCCCCCCCAGTGTGGAGGTGTGCAGGGACCAGCTGAAGGGAGTCCACATGGCCATGAGTGAGACCATGCACCGGAGAAGAAAGAGCACCAGAAGCTCTGGGGGCTGGGAGGAGTCTCCACGGAGCTTCGTGGAGGCTATGGGCTGGATCGGACAGCAGAAGGTGTGTGTGTGTGTGTGTGTGTGTGTGTGTGTGTGTGTGTGTGTGTGTGTGTGTGTGTGTGTGTGTGTGTCTCTTTCTCTCGCTCTCTTGCTCGCTCTCTCTCTGGCGCTCTGGCTCACTCTCTCTCTCTGACTCACTCTCTGGCTTACTCAAATGCCGTATTGTAATTTATTAGTTGCAAACGTGTGTTGATTTATTGATCAGGAATACCTTTGATGCGACCGGCTTCATTGAGGATGATACTGGTGATCCTCTGTCTGCGTTCCTCAACAACGAATGTGTGCACAGGCACATACAGTACATACACGCGCAGATACATACGTATATTTTTACCATTAATGCACTTCCGTTGAACTCCTACACCCCTCACCGTACACAGATAACATCAAGCTGGTTAAGTAAGTGCAGTGCACACAATAAAGTCTTGTGTTGCGGCCTGAAATGCTGCTGTATATCCTGTTTTTAGCAGGATTTACTGTCACTGACAGCTATGTATTTAATTGCTTTTAATGGATGCATGCTACATAATTATAAAAGCTCAAATGAGCTTGGAGTGTTTCGCCCCAGGGACACACAAGAAGATTTATGACCTGATTTTCACACCATTTACCACTGTCGACGACTGAAAGGTTGTCTGCGCAAAATGGGGCAGATAACTCTGGCCAGTCCAGTCCACACGTTATCTTCACATCTGAGGCCTCCCGATTGAGCCTAAGACCTGTTGGAGCTGTCCCGATACCAGTATTTGACAGAACCAGGCCGTATGCTTGATAGATATTAACGACTGGAATCATAGTTTGGGTACCTGCTTATCAAGGACTGTTAACTGTGAAAACCAGGTGGTAAATGTGTGATGCACAGTAGTTTTTTTGTCTTCTAGTCTTCTAGTGGGAATGTTTCTTCCATTTGGTGTGGATTAAATAATTTGTCTCTCTGACGCCCTCTGCTGGTGCTGCAGCTGATGTGTCGTATGGTTCACTATTTTGGTTTATCATCCGTTTTTTCCTTGAACTCTTACATGAGTGCTGTGCACTGAATGACTAAACTCGTCTAGTTTAGTTCAATTATTGCTCAATTCTACTTACAACTTCTCAAACAAAGAACAAAGATTTTGTTGTTGAATTCAATTGAACATCTTCAAACTCCTAGTCAGCTGATCATTAGCTGATAACTGATGATAAAGGGAATGATAGATGGGCATATTGATTATTTACATGTTAAATTACTATTGAATTCCTCTTAAAGTATCCAAAGTACATGCAGTACAATTAAAATGCGTCAGCCTAAACAATGAATATTATTATTATTACATCATTTTTTGTACAGTTGTATGCCAGTTGTACCCATTTTGAAAAAAGCATTTTAGACATTCGCACTTTATAGCAGGAGGAGGGGCATTACCTGGTGCGTCATCAGACAGAAACAATGAGGGCCAGGCGGCCTTTAAAAATGTACCGTGGTTTGATTCCCAGCGTCTGATCGAGACCTCCCCTTGGGGGGATGACCCCGAGACCCTGGAACAGCAGCTGGCCAACCACCAGAAGTTCCACAGCACGATCCAGAGGAGTGTGGAGGTGGACCGCGCGAGGGACGACCTGGTAGGCAGCCTCTTGTTTCTCCGCGCTGCAGGCAGCAGCAGCGGAACGTGTGAAAAATGTTGGACTTGCTGTGGACAACACTAGTTCTTTGTCGCCACTCTGTCAAACCCCTGTGTGCACCACTTCACTGTCAGACCCCTGTGTGCACCACTTCACTGTCAGACCCCTGTGTGCACCACTTCACTGTCAGACCCCTGTGTGCACCACTTCACTGTCAGACCCCTGTGTGCACCACTTCACTGTCAGACCCCTGTGTGCACCACTTCACTGACAGTCCAGTCAACAGTTCACCAATTGTTTTCATCTGATAATAATTTGTTTAGACTTAATATAATAAAATAAAAAAAATGTAGTCGTCTGTATTTCTTTATTTAGCTAAAAATAAAGTTAAAGCTAAAAATGCCGGCCCTGGTTACACCTGAAGATGCTAGGAATTGACTGACTTCCTGAACTATTTAAAATACTACTTTGTCTGATGTGACGTTTCCTCCATAGATGAAAAATGGCGACAAGGCCGGCATCAATGCCCTGGACCAAGAGTGGGACAGCCTCCAGGTGAGAGGACGTTAGCCGAAAACTCTCTTCAGTTCAAAACTCACTTTCACTCTCACAAGCCCATGGAGCCTCAATTCAATCTCCTTCCACAATGCTAGACAATGTCCTTCAGTCGGAGCGAGTGGCTGCAAGAGCTGCATCAGATCATCGAGGACATCTCCAAGGAAATCATGTGGGTGAATTACAGGGAGGAGGAGGAGCTGGTCTTTGACTGGGGAGACAGGAACATTGACCTGTACATTCCCAAGAAGCAGGAGAGCTACTCGGTGAGTGAGACGTGCTACCGTAGATCTACTGTTGTCTAAATGTACATTTACATTTAGGGCATTTAGCAGACGCTTTTATCCAAAGCGATGTATCAATATAAACCTAAGCACGCTGTATATACTGTACATTGTATACATGCATGTTATGCCATATTCACCTACCTCATGTACATAAAGTATCAATCCGTTTCATTCTATATTTATTCCAGCATCTTTGCACTCTGCACCATTGCACTATTGCCTCCTGCTACAATTTAATTGCCGTTGTTTCATATGTATATATATATATAGTTTTTATATGCATCTACATCTGTATATAGTAGATAAATGTTTGTTTTACCATCGCTTATTTTATAGTAGTTAATGTTTATGTTTAGCTCATTATCTTGTTTGTGCTGTATGTCTAGTCCGTGTCTGTACATTGAGAGCATGAGTCAAATTCCTTGTATGTTTGCGAACATACTTGGCGACTAAAGCTGATTCTGATTCTGATGTACAATAAGTACATTTGTCAGAATGTGTAAATGTGTCAAAATTACGTTTCTTGAGATTTGACCCTCATTTTTTGTCCAACCCATGGGTTCACATTTGCCCTGCGAAAATAATCGTTGTTTTTATCGTGAGAGTGTGGGCCATTTGGTTCAGATTTGGTTCTGCCCATGGTTGCTGGCAGCAAAGCCGCTACAATGTGTTCCCTCCGACGGCATTCAGGGCCGTGGTTTGGCTGGTTCATGTTGCTGTCTTTGGTGTTTGGTGTTTGGCTTTGTTTTCTAACTCTGTTGTGCAACAGAAATTGATGAGTGCCCTGGAGGACAAGGAGAAGGACCTGAATAAACTCAAGGTCAAAGTGGATGTTGCCCTGAAGAACAACCACCCCGCCTCAGACAAGATCGAGGTGTGTGCCAGTTCCTCTGGATGTAACAGCCAATAGCAGCCATACACGGCTAGTCATCGTCCACTATGAATCATTTAAGCTGTCGCTAACACATTGTAAGACATTGTCACCTCACCGTCTCCGGTGTAATGATGTGCTTCCCCTCGGTGTCTTCCTCAGGCCTATATGGACACTCTACAGACACAGTGGAGCTGGCTCCTGCAGATCACCAAGTGCATTCATGTCCATCTGAAGGAGAATGCAGCCTATAGCCAGGTACTACACACACACGCACACACACATACATTCACATATATACACACACATACACACACGCACGCGTGCGCAAACGCATATAAACATATGGGCGGCAGTAGCTCAGTGGGTAGAGCTGGTGGACAGAGCGGGTCGTCCACTAACCGTAGGGTCGGCGGTTCGATCTCCTCACTTCCAAACTGTCTGCATGTCGAAGTGTCCTTGAGCAAGACACTGAACCCCTACTTGCTCCCCGGGTGCTGAACATAGCAGCCCACTGCTCCTATGTACCATAGGATGGGTCAAATGCAGAGAATAAATTTCCCAGCTGTGGGATTAATAAAGTACAATAAAAAAAATTTGTGTTTTTATGTGTTATTAAAATAATTATACAAAAGATTATACAGGACATCAGTGTCGTAGTGGATGCATGCAAATTTAATAACCTTTCAGTAGTATTTAGTATGTACAAGTAAGAAGCTCAAAAGATGTACACACAAACAAACAACTATCACGGCCACAGCAGCACCTTTTCCACATATAGCAACTCAATGATTGCCAAGGACGGTGAGCAGTGGCGAGAAACCTGCTCCGAACACTTCCGCATTCAGGAAGAGGCTTTTCACAATCGGTGTCGTTTGCTCTCTTCAAAGTTCTTCAAAGAGGCCAACGAGACGTACGGCGTGCTGCAGAAGGAGCACGAGGCCATTCGCAAGAAGTTCACCTGTGACAAGAACACCCCCCTGGAGAGCCTGCAGGAGCTTCTCGCAGCCCTGGAGGTGAGGCAGAGGCGACCCCCCCCCCCCCCCATGGGAACAGCCGACGGAGACGCCGTGGTGTTTCACCAAGCCACGGCTGTGCGTTTTTTTGTTGTTGTTGTTTTTTTTGCCCATGCCCATTTATTGTCTTGCATTTTCCCAGACGGAGAAGGAGAAAATCCTGGAGAACAAGCGGCAGGTCCAGCACCTGGTCTCCACGTCCAAGAACATCGTGAGGCTGAAGCCCAGGAACCCCGAGGAGAGGAGCAGCACCACGGTCATCGTGCGCGCCCTCTGTGACTTCAAACAGGACCAGGTGGGCGCCTCGGGGGGCGAGGGCGTGTGCGGACCGTGGGAAATACGTTTTTTTTCTATAGATATTATGTCGTGTAACCGGTTACAGTGTGCACAGGGAAAACTCTGTACCCCTCCTCTAGGAGTTCACGACAATTCATAACGAAACACGGTCGGTCTGTGAAAACATTGTTGTGCAATTGTTTTCCTGGTTTTAGTTAGAAATGCTGCTTTAGCGTTGCCAGCTACTCGACGTGAGAAAAATGGTGTTGTAATGATTTATAGATGTGCTTACACGCTCTGACGTTCTCCACATTCCCCCCCTGCTTTCCATTTCACACCAGGTTTGTAGATCTCAAAATTGCTGAAGGGGCAAAACGTGAACCGTGTTCATTCTGTTTATATATTTTTTTGGACAATTGCGTATGCGAAGGGAGGCACACCACTGGAGAACTTCTTCTGACGTGTTTCACAAAATACCAGTCGAACAGTCGTAAAAGCCTTTCTCGCCCGAAAGCAGCAGACGTCTTGTATTTCACATATCATTTCCCCCCCCCCCCTTGACCACCTTCTATTCAGTCAAAAATAACACAGAACCGTTGTGGGGGATCCCTGTCGCGCGTGGGACGACTTTGCTTTATTAAGCCCATGTGTGTGCTGGGTGGGTGCCGTCCGCAGAAAGTCATCTTAAAAGACAACGAGGGCATCCTGAAGGACAGCAGTCAGCGCAGCAAGTGGCAGGTGACCGGCCCGGGAGGGCTGGACATGCTGGTGCCCTCCGTCTGTCTGCTGGTCCCCCCCCCCAACCCGCTCTCCATCTCCATGGCAAAGAAGTAGGGACACCCACGTGTACACACGCGAGGACAATGGACACTTATATGTCCATTAGTAATCACAATGACAATACATGTAATTAGGATGAGGACTATGTATTAACAAAATATATGTCTATAAAAAGGCTATTCAAATACATTTCTTTGTAGCTTAATTATTAAAAATAATTTTAAAATGTAAATCCACATATTTGCATATTCTTTATTTTCCTGGAGGGTTAAAACTTAAAAAGGAGCCAAATGGCAGCCAAATTCTGCACATGTCCTCCGCATATATAAATAAATAACATTTGTTTAATACGTTTCAACACAGATGATATAAGTCTGTTATAAGTGGCCAGACATTTTTATCATCGTCGGGCTCATTTCCAGACCTTTAATGAAACGTAGGTGTTAGAGATGTAGGCCTGTGCACCAATTCCAATGCGTTTCTTTCCCAAGGAATGACCAGTACTACGAGGCCATTCTGTCCATTTGGAACCAGCTGTACATCAACATCAAGAGCCTAATCTCGTGGCAGTTCTGTCTCATTGATATCCAAAAGATCAAGACGCTCTCCATGGCCATGGTAAGGCTGTGCCAGGCTTGAGCTTGGCATAGCAACAACCAACCAACAATTTTTAGGTTTTCAACAAATGTGCTCTTTGTTGAATATTTATGCATGGTCTTCATCGTCACTAATTGTGATTGTGGGTGCTTGTGATCGTGTGTGATTTGTGTGGGTGCATCTGTGTTTTTGAATGCATCTGTGTTTGTTTGTGTGTGTATGTGCGTGTGCGTGTACGTGTGTGTTCCCCAGCTGTCTCGCATGTCTTCTGAGGAGTACCGCAGCATGATCAAACGCTTGGAGACCCGCTATGAGGAGTTTAAGGTCAACTCCAAGGGCTCCCAGATGATTGAAGAGGAGGACTTGATGAGCATTGAAAACCAGTACAATGGAGCCCAGACTCACTACGAACAACTGATGGTGCAGCTGCCCTCCTACAGCCAGTATGCTTCCACTGACTACGGTACTGAACAGAAAAGATTTTAACTAAATCATCAATGAAAAAAGTCGATGTCCATAATCGTCGTGGCTCAACGACTAAAATCCAGTGTACTTTTGTGGTGAAAAGAAAAATCCTAAAATATCTAAATAAATATATATAAACATCTGTCAGATTTTCAACCAGCAAAGCTAATCAATTTCCCTGTTCTTCCTCCCCAGCTGTACAGCTACAACAAATCGAACCACAGCAGGTTCAACAGAAGTGGCAGCTAGTACACCAACCAATGTATCTCATTCAGCAGCCACAGCAGCAGATAGTCATCCAGGAGGAGCACCAGATGGTGGAGGACAGGAGGAGGGAGGAGGAGGAGGAGTCGAGGAGAATAGAGGAGTCGAGGAGAATAGAGGAGTCGAGGATAATAGAGGAGTCGAGGAGAATAGAGGAGTCAAGGAGAATAGAGGAGTCGAGGAGAATAGAGGAGTCGAGGAGAATAGAGGAGACGAGGAGGCTGGCAGAGGTGAGGAGGCTGGAGGAGGCGAGCAGGCTGGAGGAGATGAGAAGGATGGAGGAGGAGGTGAGGAGGAGGGAGGAGATGAGGAAGATGGAGGATGCCAGAAGGAAGGCGGAGATGAAGAAGGACCGCGTGGTCAAGAAGGAAGCGGTGCGACAGATCAAGTCCGAGCCTATGAGGAAGATGACTGCCTCCTTTTCCTCCTCCTCCTCCTCCTCCTCCCATGTGTCTGGGTCCCGCAGCCTGAAGGAGCTCCAAAGCCTCAGGACCAGGCTGGAGTCGGCGGAGGGAGTGCTGAACCAGCACATCCACATCTGTCTGGGGGATGACAAAGTGGGAGACTGTGGCCTCCGTATTACAGAGCTGGAGGTAGACGTCAAAACCCTCGTGCAATGCGCTCACACACACACACACACACACTCACACACATGCACCCACACGCACACACCAACATGCATGCATGCACACATACACACATGTACAGGTTACACACAAGTGCTAATATTCCCAATGATGCCACATCTTAAGTGCGTTTGGAGTGACACCGTGTGCATGTGTTTTTTGTTGTCTTCAGATGGTACAGCGCGACATTGACAATGTCCAGGGGGATATCCTGCATCTCAAGGACATCATTATGACGGAGATCGATGGCATGGCGGATTCTGACAAAGCCCAGTTTCTACGCAGCGAGATTGGGGGGATGAACCAAAGACTGGGTACCCTGGATACCAGCCTCTCAGCTTACCTGCAGAGGTACCACGACACACACACACACATACATACATGAATGCTCTCCCATACACATGCAGAAACGTTCCACACCTCCATATTTTATTCCTAAACTGTACACTGAACTGTTCCCTTCTGTTTCTCTTCCTCAGGCTGCGGGCTCTCAGGGACCTCCTGAAGAGTGTGTCACACGGTGAGGACATAGTGAAAGTGCATGAGGCCAGGCTGACAGAGAAGGACACCACTTCCCTCTCACCCAGAGAGGTAGAGGACTACATAGTGGACCTCAAGGTAATGCTCCATGCTCATGATTTGTCATTATCGTCAAACGCATTTTTAAAGAATTTGATCAGGATTCTCTCATAAGTCATGTCTACTTGCACACATGACAGGGTGTAGCATAGGAGTACCAAGACGTCTCAGTCACGTCACCTGGCCTGCATTTTGTTTTCTTAATCTGGTACCAAATCAGCGGCCCCTAGCCGCTGACTTGTATGTACTAGCGTGTAATGAATGTACTAGGAACCCTCCTGATGTTCTGTCTTGAATCACAATTCCTTACTCGTCTGCCACTCCTCATTGGCTTTCCTCCACACGTTGCAGAACATGAAGTCAGCGTTGGACCAGAAGAGGGACATATTTGACTCCATGGAGGCAAAGATGGAAAAGGCAAATCACAGGAGCAGCCAGGTTGGCGACCCCTCTCTTAGGTGTGATATGACCCTGGCCAAATATAACGATCATGTTGGCCAGTTGACAGACCGCTGGAGACGCATCCAAATCCAGATTGACTCCAGGTGTGTTTTCAGCCCCTATACACACATACTTACATGCACAAACACACACACACACACACACACACACACCAAAATGCATGATCACGCAAACACTCTTTTGCATGAATCTGTGAACTATGAATTGGTCTTCTTTAGTATGTGTTCAGACAAAATCTCCCTTTGTAATTGTCACCCTTTAGACTGAAAGATCTGGAGTTCTACGTTCCTGAGCTGCAGCAGTACAAGAACAGTAGCATGTCCCTCAATGAATGGATAAGATCCACACAAAAACGCCAGAAGGCCCTGCAGTCAGCCAAGATAGAGGACCTCCAAGCTCTCAACCTACACATCAATCAACAGAAGGTCCAGATCATCTACCTGCTCATTTGATGGCCCAAGTGTGTGTTAATCATAAGAAAAGCGACATGATCTTACTGAACATCATCTGTGTTTCCCAGGCACTGAATTCTGAGATCAAGGAAAAGAGGGGGACATTAGATAGTGTGTTGAACCAGTCTGGGGTCTGTGTGAGCTCCATCAAGGTAATGAGGGCTCCGCTTGTTCAACAAGCATCACATTAACACTGGGAAGAAAATCCATTGGAACTCTATTCTGTTTCTTTTATTATCGTTTTCATTGTAAGCTCTTGTTTTATAGGACTATGAATCAGACCTTGCCTCGTACACCTCTGGATTAGAGACTCTTCTCAACATCCCCATCAGGAGGACCATAATGAATTCTCCATCTACAGAGCTTAATCAAGAGGTAGTTTCACAAATCAGACTTTAGATTAATATCTGAAGTCTGGCGGCCACCAAGCTCAAATCTGGGTGAATGCGGCGTTTCACTTTCTTTCGCTTCACATTTGTTTTGACCAATCATATTGCTGGAGGCGGGGATCTGTTAGCGTGTAATTGGTGAACCCAAACTCAGCCAGCTCTAGTGAACCGTAAGTAAGTGTAAAGGTTTAAAATCAACACTGTGTGCAAAGCTTCATCCACTCACGTAAAATGTGTTTCTCTTTGGTAGAATATCTCTGTAATGAAACAGGAAACAAGGCGTGACTCCGCCACTTACTGTTTCGGGCTTCATACAACAAAAATGGTGTAACCATATAATCATAATGATGATGCTGAGCAAAATATGTCTTTTCCCCAGGCTGTGGAAATGCAGACTCGCTACATGGAGCTGTTCACTCTTTCTGGTGACTACTATACATACCTGGGAGCGATGCAGAAGAATATGGAGGAGATCAAGGTATCACAATATGGAAAATGTGTTGGTGTATAAAGGAAATCACTTCAAACATGTTGGCTCCAGCACATCAGTGCCCAATTGTTGTTAAAACTCAAATATTGTTCTTTGAATTTATTATATCAAACATTACATTATATTGAAGAATAGAAACTCCTAGAAATAGAAACTGTCCTTTATGGTGTTTTGGCTGCGTCTTCACACACCTTTGTGTTATGTCTCACAATAGATTCGTAATACCAGAATCGATCTCCTGGAGGAAGAGCTTCGGCTGCTGAAAGGGGACATCAAGGGCCACACCGCGAAGAACCTGGAGCTGCAGGATGCACTCTCCTGCTACCAGCTGGAGCTCTCCAATTCCAAGGAGCAGCTGCTCTCGGTGGAGGAGGTGAAAAGAAACACCGCTATGCAGTGCAACACCACCCGGGAGAACTTGGACTCAACACAGAACCAGCTGTCCAGCCTAAGGGAACAGCTGGAGCATCTGAAGAGTGAGAATGAAGAGGAGTTGAGGAAAAGGAGGTTGGCAGAGGAGCGCTACAACAAGCAACAAGAAGAATATGAGATTCTGCTGCTTAAAAGGAGGAATGAGGAGTCGGCAAGGGTGAGAGAGCTGCAGTTGGAGACATCAAAGGTAAGGGCTCTTTGCATTGGTGAGATGAATAGCTTTAAGGTCAGCTACGAATCCCAGATCCAGGCCTGTCACGTGGACATCCAGCGTCTCGCAGCCCAGCGGGAGGACGACACGATCGACCAGAAGCTGCAGTGTGATCGCATGGAGGCGGAGAGGAAGAATCTAGAGGAGGAACTGAGGAGGCAGTGGCTGTCCATCAGCGAGGCGGAGGAGGGCAGAAGGAGGGCAGAGCAGCTGGCTCTCAGTCAGCTCTCTGTCATCACAGAGGCGGAACGCCGTAGGAGAGACCTGGAGGACCAGGTGGAGGAGCTGATGAGGCAGAAAGAGGCACACGATGCCCAGCACAGGGAGGAGTTGGTTGAACTCACAAAGAGCCTGGAAGACAAAAGTGCCCAGGTGGCATACGTCACACATGGCCTGTCGGAAGAGACGCGTAGGAGAATGATCATAGAGGAAGGCCAGTCTGTGATGGACGAGACCCTGGCCAAGCTACATATGGACCTGGCTAGCTCCTCCATATCTATTGCAAGGTTGAAGGAGTGCGAAGAGGAACTTGAGAGGATGCACTTTGAGGTAGAGAGGCAGATTAGCGAAAGGAGCAGAGTGGAACAGAATGTCAGCAGGTTACAGGAGCGCATCAAGGACCTTCAGTCTGTAAGAGATGTGCTGGAGAGCCAAGTAGAGGTGCTCAGGGAGTCTAATCAAGATGAAGTGAATCAAAGGAAGATGGTAGAGACGGAGCTGGAACAGACCACTCTCACAATAAGGGAGTATACCAGCACGATCAACATGTTGCATGAAAGCCAGGAAAAGGCCAGCACTGCAGAGAAGAGAGCGGAGGAGGAGATACTTAAGTTAAAAGGTGAACTGGAAAAAAGCTTAATACAAAACAAAACCTCTTCAGACCATCTGAATAAGTTAAGCTTTGAACTGAAGGCCCTTCAGCAAAACCTTCTTCAGGAGCAGGCATGCTTAAAGGAGGCCAATCTTTGCAAGGAGAACCTTTGCAAATCCATTGAAGACAAGAGTAAGGTGTTGAAGCAGAACTATGTTGAGCTTCAGAAGTGGAAGGAGCAGGCAGAAACCCTGACCAAAGAGAGGCTGAGGTTGGAGGAGGTGCTGCTAGTAGTAAGCCATGAGAAAGATGAGGTCCTAAGATCCAAACTGGGAACTGATGAAGAGCTGGTCACTCAAATCGCTGCCTTGGAGCTCCAGCTTCAGTGTAGTAACTCCAGCAGTTTAGACTACAAGAACCTTGTCACGGAACTTTCCTCAGAGAGGGAAAAGCTGAAGCTGGAGATAGAGAAAACCCAAAAGCAGGCCATTGAGGTACATTAGAAACAGTAGTTCTGGACTGCTTTATTCTTTCCAGATAGCCTCGTCCATATTTCTAGTTTGGAATGATCATTGTCATCTGTTCTTTTGCATGCATGAAAACCGGCTGATGCCTGAGAAAAGTACTGTACTCTTCGTAATGTATTTGAACACAGCTGCCATAATGTGTTTAAATATGATTGCATGCAAACCATTTGCATGTAATCTGTGGCTCTCCCTTCACCCTAGCCTCAATCCTAGCTCACTTTTTGCATGTATTTTTCATTTTGTTCTGTTTGGAATCATGCATTTGTTTCTCCATATTCATGTAT
>OMKI01008148.1:0-10670 GCA_900302315.1 Phycis blennoides
ATTAGCAGATGATGTACTGGCACAGCTTGATGCAGCTATTCAGAGTGCACCATGCATATCGTTGGCCATCGATGAGTCCACAGATGTTACTGATAATGCCCAGCTTTTGGTGTATGTGAGATTTTTTCACAAAGATAAGAAGGAGCTCTGTGAGGACCTGCTGGGTGTAGCGCCACTTGAAACACACACAACAGGAGAGGACATATATGCAGCAATAAGAGATGCTTTTCCCACCCTGCCATGGTGGGAAAAGAGCGGGGGGCTGTGTCCCGGATGAAAGAGGACAACCCAGATCTTATTGCTTACCTTACCTTATTCCAACCAAGATTTAAGTCACTGGCAGGGCAGTCACATGCCCATTTTTCTCATTAAGAGAAGTTAAAAAAAAGGAAAAGAATAATCAAAAGAGAAAAGGTGGTGTTCAAAGCTTTGTTTTAATATTTTTCCTAAAAAGAGCCATTTTTTATTTATTGTTTTTTGAACATGTTGACCCGTTTTACTTGAAAAGTAGGCCTTCAGTTTTTTTTAGGCTGGGACCTCTTTAATTTAAGAAAAAAAAAGAAAGATGTTTAGTCAATGCTCTGTTTGCACTTGATTTGTTCCTGAAGGAGACACTTTTTTATGACTTTTACTTGAAGTGTAGGTCTTCAGTTCTTTAGGCTGGGACCTCTTTAATTTAAAAGAAAAGGGGGTTATTAGGCTCTGTTTGCACTTAATTTATTTTGTTTCTGTTTTCTTAAAGCTGAAATAAAGGCCTTAAATTGATTTGACTGGGAATGCTTTTTTTATGGTAAAACTGCTAGCTATTTACTATATAAGTGCACTCTGTTAAAAGTGACAATAAATATTATTGAAACCATATGAAAATGTGAACATAGGGTCGACACAATAATAAGACAAGCTGGACTTCGGTTCGGACCTTTTATTTGGAGGAAATTTTAGTAGTGGACCTCAGTGACTTTTAATTGAATACCCCTGCTATAGGTCATAGCTTCCAAGTAAATGTCCTTTTACATTGATCACAATTACATTGTATGATGGGGTTTTTTTCCCACATCAATAAAATAATTTGAAATCGTGGAGCTGAGCGGGACTGTGCGGGACACATGTGCCACAATTTCGATTTAATGAAAAAGGGACATTCATTTTAACCACATCAAGGTCCATTTTGTTTTACATTTTTTTTGCCTGCGAATAAACCAGTTCAACCACTTTGGTATCTTTATCATGATCACCATGGACGCTGTACATGTTGGACATGGTGGAGGAAACAGCCGTTTGGGTTTCTCACGCACATTCCTCTTCTTTTGTATTTCAAAAGGACAAGTACCAAACCGGTTTTCAGTGGCCACCTTTAAATGCACATTCTCTCTCGAGCCGTTTGTCCATTCTGGGCCACCATAGTAACCATGGCGGTGATGCCTGCGTGGAAGGACCGTTGACCCTATGTAGATATAAAGGGCTCAAGCTAAGGTGACGAAAACACGATGATGATTATTTTCATGGGATTATACCAAATTAAAACATACTTCTGAAAGTTATGCTCCATTTCTGCCAGGTCCGTTCCACTAGATGCCACTTAATTCTACACATCGGACCTTTAAAATGTACAATCTCCTCCACCGTTGCCATGTTGTCAGTTGTGCATCCCTCTGTATCAATGTCGATGCTGTATCCATGACAACACTGTCAATGCATGGAGTATGCGGACAGTGACAGTTACAGTGTTTGAAATGGATGTACATACGTACGTAAAGGGAGTATAAATGAGCCTTTACACTGAGAAGGTTGTTATTCTACGTCATTGTGGAAAGGTGCAACACACTCACCCACTTTGAGATATTATGATCAAGTGAAAATATACACAGAATCTACAGATTAAGATCATTAAAAAAAATACTACAAGTAATGTAGAAGTTTGTTATTTCCATGTGTATGTTTTTACAGTAATTCATACAAATCAATTGCTAAAATGTATGTGTACATGTGTGTAAATGTGTACATCAGCATGCATTATGGGATGTTTTGTTGGCGATACTCCAAACTGGCATTTCGAGAGTGCTCAAGAGAGTTGTGGTAAAATAATGTAAAATCCTAAATCAAATGAATCTACTGTATCCACCGCTCACATGAGAAACACATTTTTGCAGTTTCAAACACAACGCTGCCACAACATAATGACAAATAATTAAATAATAATAATAATAAAATAATAATAAAAGACCAAAACTCTATTGCTAGCATTAACATTCTTCATTCATTCATTGCGATGTGACATCACGGTGTAAAAGCCTATAGGCTCGAATATCCCAAGATGCACCATCTATAGCCTATTTAATGTATACATTGGAAAGATAAATGTGTGCAATTATTTACCTGCAGAAGATAAATTAAACAAAGCCATGTATTTGTTTTAGACTCATTGCCTTGTGCTTTGCATACGGAATGTGTGTGAACTCATCCTAGGTGTGGCGGAGGCTGGCACAAGTCCTCTTAACCTTAAAAGACCGAGTAGCAGACACTTGATCTACTCATTCGCCTCATCGCCTAAAACGCTGGAGATTCGGTTAATTTATTAAGCCCTGCCATACGGCACTTTGTCACATTTAATAGGCCTACACATTTTTTTGACTTTTAAATTAATATTTTTTTATAAAATATAAATTTATAAACATTTATATTTTCATAATATCTAAGGTAAGACAGCACAATATTTCTTTCTATTTCATGGCGTTTGTATTGTTCTTGTTGTTATTGTTCATATTATTATTGTTATTCTTTTAAAATGCCTATTAAAATGTACCAACATATTACTTTTAACATGGGGGTCACAATTATTCAATTATTGACACAGACACATTTCACTGTGTATCAAACTTTACTACACTATGCATCGGGGTACGGCTACTCAATTATTGTTTTTATTATCTATCTACTATTTGTGTGAATTAAGTTACTCACTGTGGTATGAATGCGTGCCTGTTGGGCACATTGTTCATTGAGTGCGGAGATCGTTGTTTTCCGCGTTGGAAGCGGACTACGGCATGAAGGTGATGGGGGGGGGGGGGGTCAATTAAATGAATGAAGCCCTTTGTAATACGGTCAAACATCCGATGGTCACCTTTCTGATCGATGGTTGCTGATGGCTACTCGTAGAATGAGCTTCACCGAATGCCAACTGTGTGATCAGCCCACTGGGTAGGAATAGTTCATTTATCTTTATGTCATTGCTTTGGACCCGCTCATCTCAAGGCTCCATCCCTCGAGTAAACATGCAGCCTACACGCAGTCCGGGCAGCACAGAAGATAAACAAATAGGTCACAGTACTACGAACCGATATGTGTGGTCTAGGTAAAAAAACGATGAACAAAAAGTCAGTGGTGTACTTTTTTTTTCAAAGCGAGATTGGCAGCAAATGAGAGGAATGTGCCATGTCGTGTTTGGTTGTTAACAGAGGGTGTACGTCGTGTGTTAGTGGACATCCTTTTGTGTGGACACCCAGTAGTCTCATTCACACACATTGCGCAACGCACGAGACAAAGCCCGCTCTTTATGTCCGTTTGCACGTTTGGAAGCCTTGATAAGTCGCGTGTCAGACAGCACACTGACCCACCCTGCTGCGGTGACTGATGAGGAGGAGAAGAAAAAGAAATGTAAACAAATATAGAATACAAAAAAATGTCCCCATTGGAAGGTTCTGGCTATGATCCCGGACGGTCGCGGGATATTTCACTGCAACATAATAGAAAATAAATAAATGGATGTGATGGCGTAGTAGTAGCCTGCGTGTCTGCCTATTTTGGGGGCATTGACCCTCCACCTAAATACCTTTCACTGATGACGTCTTGTGGCGACGGCTTTAGTGGCGTCAATAAAACGCCTTTGACTGCTGTCCTCACGTGCAACGCCATTTTTGACAAGCCAAACGCTTTGTCTTCTGCACTGCTTACTCATAGTTGTCATCTCGATATGCCCACATCAAATGTAGAGTGGAATATATCGCATAGTGGTAACTATACAAGGGCTCGAAGGACCAAAGGGCTAACATCTCTGATGGTCATGAACATATTATTGCTATATAATTCTTACATTGTTATATAATAATAACTATTATTATTATTATTATTACTATTATTACATTATGAGTTATATTTATATTGGGAAGCTATTGTATCCCAATATGGCAAATGAAACAATTTGATTATAGAGTTAGCAAATACCAGTAAACTTGGTTTCTCTCTTTACCTGAATGGACTCGCAATTCTTGATCAATCAAATGATCTTGTCACATTATCTCTTATCCAGATCTAAACTCTGAAATCAAAACGTAACCCAAAATAGGGGATTGTGCGGCAACGTGAAGCAACGCGACGTTCAAATTCTGGTTCAAAAGCAGAAGTCATCATCATAACGCAGTGGAGTAACAAAATGAAAGGCGCTGTTCTCATGTCCACAGGTCTCAGGTGTGGCAGATCGGCCGTCCCGCGGCCGCCATGGTGGCCTTCGTGAAAAGAAACACGGCTCTCGTGGTCCTGTCCGTCACAGGGCTCCTGGTGCTCTCCACGTACTACCCTCGCAGCGCAGAGCTGTGGAAGTCTCTACAGCAGCGCTTCCTCGACCCTTCTAAATGTGCTTGTGGCAAGTGCATCGCAGAGGGTGGCGAGTGGTTCATGGCCCATTTTGACCCGAAAATCAATCCCTTTCTCACTCGACAAAGCAATCTCTCAGCCCAAAATTACCTTTGGTGGAAGGTAAATATAATCTACATTTCACGTTCCGTTTGGCTCCACTGATCACTACTTATAACTAACCACATACAAATAAACATTAAAATAGTAAATGATTGTTTGAATTTCAAAGACAAATCTGGCACCTCATTTAGTAGTACCACTACCCGCAGAACAAATTCATAGTCGTTTCTGAAAGACTGATTGATATCTGATTGATATCTGAAGTCTAATGGCAGACGAGCTAAAATCTCAGTGAACTGGGCGTTTCGCTTCATATTTGCTTCGACCAATCATATTGCTGGAGGTGGGCACGTAAGATCGTAATTGCCAAACACAAACTTGGCCAGCAGTAGTAAACTAAAGAAGTAGGCTACCTTTAAAGGTTTTAAAGTGACATTGTGTAGACTAGACACTGTCGAAATACACATAATTGGAAACAAGGCATAACTCTGCCCCTTGCAGTTACTGGTCTCCTGGTCCATCTCCCCCCAGAAGTTCCACCATAACACAGAAGGACTCCTTGGTCTGAGATTAGAAAGACAACATGAATCATCATTTTTTTTCACCCTTCTTCTTTTTCTGCCAGAAATTACAGATGGACCCAAACGACATGAGCACCTTCAGACACGTAGTGAACCAAGTGTTCAACCTCTTCTCGGAGGGCCAGGGCTTCGTGGACCCGGGGCCGGAGCGCTGCAGGAGCTGCTCTGTGGTCGGCAACTCTGCAAACCTGTGCGCCTCGCGCAGCGGACCCCTCATCGACTCCAGCGACGTCGTCTTCAGGTGAGGTCGAAGACTAGTGGAAGATGAACCTGGGTTGAACTTTGAGCTTCGGCAGGGCACTGTGACACGTCTGTGTATCTCTGGGTACCATGCCATGTGATCTTTGATGTCTTCCTTTGACTCCACTCCATTCTATTTCCTGTAAACATTCAGAATGTTTGCTCTGGGCTGCTCTGCAGCCCAGAGCAAACTCACATTACAAATGAGTGGATAATGGATAATGGATTTTGAGCTACTTGAGCCCCTGAATATAAAACAACGATATACAGTATATGTACACATTGTTTATATATAGTGTATATAAAATCTAAATCAATATATGAGTACACAAGTTACAAGACTGAACACACATAATTAACATGTAAGTATTTCTCCTATTGACCATTGTAAACTTCCATTTAGAATGAATGGGGCCCCCACCAAGGGCTATGAAAAGGATGTGGGGGATAAGACAACGTTTCACATCATGTACCCGGAAAGCGCAGTGGATTTGGAGGACGAAAACATCCACCTCATGTTGTTCCCCTTTAAAACGCTGGATCTCCTCTGGTTGATTAGCGCCTTCACCACTGGCTCGGTTAAGTTGTGAGTCTGTGAGCGTGCGCGCACACACACACACACACACACACACACACACACACAGACACACACACACACACACACACACACACACACTTACACATACACACAAATAAGGGTTGCAAAACCGAAACCATTGGGGAGCCAATGAGCCTTATTGACCTGGCAGTCATCTTGGTTGTAAACGCTAGCTGGGCAGGGGGAATTGAATGTGGAATTCACAACTAAGATGGCCACTAAGGTGAACAAATCCCAAGAGATAAGTGAGTAAGAGATTTTGACTGTGAAGCGGTTTATCGGTCAACAAGTGGCTGCTGGTACTTTTGTTGTTTTGTGTGAGACACCGTGATTTGCAATTCCATCAAATTACCAAATTTGATAACATCATTTTCAATGTCTCAGATATTACAAATGTAATATAATAGAGTAACATGGATCTACAATGTTGTCATCGACTGCTTAGTGCCCCATAGCATCCAATCTTATCTAATCTAATCTAATATTTTCCAAAAAATATCTATCCTGAAATATCTGAATGTGTAATAGCATACTTTTTTTCTTTATTAACAGCACATACCAACCTGTGAAGCCAAAGATCAAAGCGAATAAAGATTTGGTGAGTATTATCAATGTTTTTTTGTAGAGAAATCTGGTTTGAATTTTAATTGTAGAGGCTAACTGTGAGATGATCACGCACCTACAGGTCACGATTCTAAACCCTGAATTCATGAAGTATGTCTATGAAGTGTGGCTGCAAAATAAAGGACGTTATCCATCCACTGGATTTCTGGGGCTGATGCTTGCAATGCACATTTGTGATGAGGTACGTTTCTCTTGAGAATTATGCATGTTAACACTTGTCCTCCGTACATAAGGGTTTGCGTGTAGATTAAATCATGAGGATCAGGGAGTATGGATAAAATGCATGCACGTATAAAATACAAGTATAAAATAATGGGTAATCTGTCAGAAATCGAATCAAAATGTATTTATATTATTCATTTTAATGTTAGTAATGTTAGGCTACGGTTGACGAACCAACCATTTTTAGCTAGATTATTGTAGTTTTGTCCCAATTGCATTGCACTTTAAATGATTAGGCTTGCTAGGACTGCAGGTTTAATTGTTGACGTTGTCTCTGTCCAGATGTAAATCAGCCATGATTTTTGCTTAGCTCACTCTTGTGGTGCAGGCATGTTCCCAAGCTGGGCAGTTGCCTTCTATTGACACTCATTATATTCCAAACAAGTGTTTAGCAGCTCCTATAGATGTATGCTTGTTTTACGCAACACAAGTAAGGGGATACGAACTGGAACAGACCACTGCGCGTGCTCACGGGGGCACACAGTTAGAATGTACATTGTCCGTAGAACGAGTCTGTCATCCGAACACACCTTCACATTTGATCCCACTGTCGAAGCAACGTGAAACAGAATCCAAAGTTGAATCCAAAAGTGACCCACCGTGCTCATGACCAGGACATTTACCCTTCAAGAATTCCAACTGCTCATCCTTTAGTCTCTGTCTCAGAGTCTGTGAGCATGCGCAGTGGCATGTCAACACAGAATGCTTTGGCTGTGTTCAAATCAGTAAAAAAGAAAAAACCACAGCCGCCAACTTATAGAGGTGGCGGCAGTAGCTCAGTGGACAGAGCGGGTCGTCCACTAACCGTAGGGTCGGCGGTTCGATCCCCTTGATCCCCCCCCTCCTCTCCAACTGTCCACATATCGAACCCCAAAAATGTACTGATTGTAAGTCGCTTTGGACTAAAGCGTCTGCTAAATGCCCCTTTATAGAAATTGCTCTGCACTCACATGATCCCACTGCCTAAAACACAGCTACTATTTGCACGCAGAATTCTAACTGTGTGCCTCTGTCTCTAAGTCTGTGATAATACTCAGCGGCAAGTAAACACAGAATTGAAACTTGATTTGGTCATTTGTGGGAAGTCGTGGAGGAAGCTACCGAGCCAGGGCAGTTTGTATGCACTTACCTCGGTCGGACAAAACAAAGATACAGCTATGGCAGCTGCTAAACACTTGTTGCAAATATAATGTAGCCTATGTCAATTGATCGCCAATTCCGGCATGCGCCTACACCTCGAGAGGGGGTGAGTTGAACAAAGATCATGACGATTTTCATCTGGACAGAGACAAGGTCAAAAATTAACCCGGGGGTCCCGACAAACCGGCCAGAACCTTTAATGCACAAAGGAAGATAACGGCAATGCGTGTCTTCTCTCAGGTGAATGTATTTGGATTTGGAGCAGACTCAAATGGAAACTGGAAACATTACTGGGAAGAGCTCAAAAACAAACAGCTTCGAACTGGAGTGCACAGCGGAACGGAGGAGTACAAACTCATTCAGCAATTTGCAGAGAAAGGAATAATTAATTTTTTTCCAGGCTATTAGCCATTACGCGTACACATGCACAATGTTTAAGTTAATTGAGCTCTGAATTACCATAGAAAGACTAGTCCATCCCAAACACAGTATATGACAAACCACCACATTTATGAAGGTTAATTGCTTATCATATGACATGAGTTCATCCAGCTGTGAATCCAGATGTGGATTCATTGCATCTGTGATCTATAGCCCACTCACATTGTGAAGTTTAACGCAACATGAAGTTTCTTACATACATGATGAAGTTTAATGAGGACACCTTGACGCTCCGCTTGTTTGTTGAAAATTAACTTGCAGATTTACAACCGCTGCTGTGCGGGACTGAAGAGGTGTAACAGTTTGACCGTTTTCCAACTTTTTTTTCCAACTCAAAGATACACAATTGTGTTGGCCTGCTTCTTTCCTTAATCCTTAGGTTTGTTTTTTTTTGTATTTTTGTGTATATACGGGAAATACTGTTCTATTACTGTTCTTTTACAGTTTTCTGCACTGATATACACTGATCTCTGATCCCCCAGGAAGGCGACGCAAGCTAAATTAAAAATATACAAATACAATTTCAGAAACATGACATGCGCGGCCGCACACGCAGGAGTGACAGTAGCTCAGTGGGTAGAGCGGGTGGACAGAGCGGGTCGTCCACTAACCGTAGGGTCGGCGGTTCGATCCCCTTGATCACCCTCCCCAACTGTCCACATGTCAACCCCACAAATGTACTGATTGCAAGTCGCTTTGGACACACACGTCTGCTAAATGCCCCCTTTACCCTTTACAGGCATGTTGGAGTTGCGATAGTGAGATTTAGTTGCACGCACTGTTATGACAGGAGGGGCTCCGTGCACAATTGTGTGGTTTGAAGTACAATAATGCACTACAAATGTAATGCCGCTGCATAAAACGCTGCGCATTACAATGACATGACTTGAAGTAAAACGAGCGATCAATGTAAAGGTCTGTGGCCAGCTTGAGCTAACGCTGCTGTAATGGCGACCCAAAAGGCAATCGTTACCATGGCAATGGTATCGCCTAGGCTAACAGGTCTCGTGGTAACCAACCCAGAACCCACACATACACCAAGGAGTTCAGAAAACAGCCTTGACTTGGCCGCAATAGAATCAACATAGAATCGTCTCCGTTCCTCTCTGAGAATTACTTGACAATGTTTGTTAAAGCCATTCTGCGATTCACCTTTCAATACCATGAATCGCCAATACAGCCATATCAACTGAAACTAGAAAAACAATTGGTTCAAACAAATAATACAAGCGTGGAAAGAACAAGTTCATCAAGGTTTTAATGTGAATGTTCAACCCAGTCTCACGGCAGTTCGTGAAATAGTCACGAAATAGTCCTAATCTATTGATTCGTGTACATGGACACGAATTTCCCTTTTTTTCGTGACACTCAGCACGACTTTCATTATAACCCAAACCCTAACCCTAACCCTAACCCTAACCCTAACTTAACCCCTAAACCCTAACCCTAACCCTAACCCTAACCCCTAACAATGATATTGTAGGGTTAGGATATCATTAAAAGAGAACTGGCGGCGGGTCCTCGGGTAGCTTTAGCTTGCGTCTTCACCAAGAGGCTCATAGGTACTGTAGTATTTAACTGTAAAAACGTGGTGCAGAAATACATTAGTTTGAAAGTCCTGCTGAGTGTCACGAAAAAAAAGGAAATTTGTGTCCATGTACACGAATCAATAGATGACATTTCGTGACTATTTCACGAACTGCCGTGAGACTGTGTTGGAATGTTAGCATGAACAGTGGATACGTGGAATGTTTCTTTCATGTTTTATGTAACTATGTAACAAAGTTATGTTTCTATTAATATGAAATTGATTTGTTGACTTTTTTTTGGTACTTATTAATCTGTGTTTCTGTATTCTGTGTCATATAATTCTGGTCTAGCACAGACCGTTTTGTTTGTTTGTTCATGAAGTGTGGCCATGAAGGCCTACATGTCTTTTGAATCCTTGCACTTTGGGTGTCTGACTTCTTACAGACGGCCATTTTCTGGAAATAAACTAAGCACTCTAGAGTGTGTGTGTGTGTGTGTGTGTGTGTGTGTGTGTGTGTGTGTGTGGGGGGGGGGGTCCCAAGGAGGTCACCCAAAAATCGGCACGGACCCTTGAAAAACCTTTCAAACGTTTGATGATGTTT
>OMKI01008149.1:0-20555 GCA_900302315.1 Phycis blennoides
TATCTCTTCCTCTCTCGCCCCCCTCCAGTCCGCCATGCAGTTCATCATGAACTACGAGGCGGAAGACATTGTAACCGCCAAGATCAAGCACGATGCCAGTCTCATGTGGACCATCAGCCCCGCCAGCCGCCAGGCCATGATCCAGGAGCTCAGTAGCTCCCCCCACTTCTACATGACCCTGCGCTGGACCCTGCTCAGGTCAGAGGTCATTGGTGTTTGGACTATAGTCTTGTCGTGGTTGTAGTGCTAAGGCTTTTTGAATAGCAATGATTGAAGCGTTTTATGGATAAATGCATAATGTGATGAAGAAGTGCATCACGGTAGGAGAAGGTTATGGAAGAAACTACATGCTGCTCAAGATTTTTTTTTGATGGCGCGAATGTGCCATGATGATATCAGCCACTAGTGGGCGACAACAGCACGGGGTTTGGGCGAATCATGTCTGAAAACCACATTGTGTGGTACGACGCAAAATGAACCAAAAAGAACGATACATTTTTTTTTTGTTTATTAATTTCAGGACAAGAATACAAAAGCAGTTAAAATATATGAATAAAAATGTTTCCTTTTTTTTTTTTCCTTACATACACAAAATAAAATAAACAACAACAAATCAAATCAAACCAAAACACAGCAACCCTCCACAGTCAGTAATGAGGATTAAATACAAAAACACAGACACATATACATTATCCAAATTCAGCAAAACATTACAATAGGCAGACACCCCAACAGAGTACAAAATACCACACATAGCCAGGTTTAGGTCCGTCTAGCCTTAGTCAGGAATATGTGAAAAACTAGTGCTCTCAAAATATAGAAAAAATGGGCCCCATACTTTAAAAAAATTTTGAGGAGAACTCCTTGTAGAAAGTTTATTTTTTCCAGTTGAAGGAAATAAAGAACATCCGCCAACCAGCGTGCATGACAAGGGGGGGCTCTTAACTTCCATTTAGTCAAAATTAGTCTTCTCGCTAATAAGGTGACAAAGGCAATAACATCTCTATTAGATTGTGATAGGGAAGGTACAAAGGAGGAGACACCTAGCAAAGCGGTGAGAGCATTCTGCTCAATCCTCTCTTCAACTGTGTCTGAAATAGTTTTAAAAATGTCCGTCCAGTAGTTACACAGAGATGGGCAGGGCCATAACATATTAATTAGACTGGCTGGGGTTTGCTTACATCTAGAACGACACATTTTTGTGTTTATGTTTCGTCGATGTGTCACTCACGCTTCTGTTGTCCACAGGAATGCAACTCTGTCCATGAACGTGGAGTCCATCGGGGAACACACGGTGAAGTATCTGGACAGCGCCTTGCGGGACAGCATTGTTCAGATGCTGAAAGGATCCAGACAAGAGCCTGTGTGAGTGACAACAGACGGTTTGACTTTTGTCACAGCAACTGTCAGAAATATGTATGAGTTCATTAAATGCCGATGGCCCACATTTTAACACTTAGATTAGTACATTATTCCAAAAACATCATCATTTGAAGTATGGCGCTGCATGGTAAATTGTTGACAGATGGTATAGGTAAAAACAAATGAGCCAGAGGTACAATTGAGTGAGTTTCAGCATTAACCTTTGCGGTGCCATTGTGTCATTCAGGGTCATTCAGTCTCTTCTGCCAAAGTACATCAGGGGCCCCAAAGGAGTCGAATCAAAGATGGCAACCAGGATGGAAGTTGGTGGGTCTTTTATAGTTTTTTTTTTAATCCGGTCGTGATGCATTTTCAACACCGGCCTTCTAAATCGGCTAAATCACAACAATCAAACAGCCTCGAGCCACTCTGTCTGTTTCACCTCACGACCCCCCCCCCCCCCCCCCCCCCCCCCCCCCCCCCCCCCCCCCCCCCCCCCCCCCCCCCCCCCCCTCCGCCCCCCCCCCCCCCCCCCCCCCCCCCCCCCCCCCACAGAGCACTCTGAGCGGCCGGACGACTACGAGAAACTGGCCTTCTTCAGGCCCATGTCCATCCGCCTGCAGCGGGCCAACAGCAGCCAGGAGAAGGCGGACCAGTGGTGGAGGGTGGAGGAGTGCGTGCCGGGCCCCGACCTCGCCGCCGGCGACTGCAAGAGCATGGAGATCGTGGTGATCAACGACAAAGTCAGCCCCTCCAGCCTGGGCTTCCTGGCGGGCCACGGGTGGGTGGCGGACATCTCCTTCTGTTCACGTTTTTGGTTTATTGTGGGTTCGTGAAAACCATCCCCCCCCCCGTTCCATAATCCACACTTGTTACATTATATCTCCCCCCCCCCTGCAGGATAGTGTAGTAGCTGGGTGTTCCGCCTAAAATGTACCGGGTTCGATCTCTCGTGTCTATCCAAAACCTGTAGACGTATTTGGGCCAAGATTCCCAACCCTCTACCAGATATTGCCTTACCCTATTGTGACCAGGATGTGCCATATCGAATGCAGTGAGTCAGCTCATCCCCAACACACACAAACCCTCTTGCTCTGCTCCGTCTCCGCCCGCAGCATCGTGGGGCTGTACATGTCCGTGGTGCTGGTGGTGGGCAAGTTCATCCGGGAGTCCTTCAGCGGCATCTCCCGGTCCATCATGTACGAGGAGCTGCCCTGCGTGGACCGCGTGCTGAAGCTGTGCACGGACATCTTTGTGGTGCGGGAGACGGGCGAGATGGAGCTGGAGGAGACCATGTGCGAGAAGCTCATCTTCCTCTACCGCTCGCCAGAGACCATGATCAAGATGACCCGCGAGAAGGAGGACAGCTGAGGAGCGACGCTGCAGCTTTTTGAGGAGTCCATAAGAGTCCTCGCCATGGCAACGGAAGGGGGGGGGGGTCGTCTAAAAGTCAGAGGCCGTGGTGTAACTGTTGTAGAGCAGGGTGTTTTTGTTACGGTTTGAAACTTTCTTTTGGATGACTTTTACGGGCATTGGATCCTGTGGATTAAAATACATGGTGGGGTTACCTCCTAGCATTGGGCTTAACTAACATTGGCAAGTGTCAAAGGAAGCCACAAATAGATGATGCCCTGAAGGATAAGAAACATTTTTGGTTGCCATATCCTTCAACAGCATGCGCTGGAAGTATGTATTATTTGTTCTATTAATTACAGTATTCCTTCATTACATCACATGTTTCAGTGTCTTTACAGACATTAGATCTACCAACATTTTCAGTTATTGATTCAATAAATTATTACATTGTATGTTCTAATTCCAAACATAATTGCAAATAACGTTGTGAATGTTGAGTGACTTCTTAACTGCTCCATTTCGTTGTTGGTATGGTTGGATTTCATCCATAAAAATGTGAGCTTGTCATGTAATGATAAAAAGGTAACATTACACGCTGCAATAGTTTTCGTATATAATTCATTGAATTTATATTGCGCCTTTCAACAACCCAAGGACACATACAAAGAGAGGGTGAAGAGACAAACTATCACTGGACTAAGTCACTCAGTTTGATGTCCTCACCTTTAGTTTCTAGTCACTGATCCTATTTATTTACTGTTCCACACCCTTGAGGCAGACCTAAATTGGACCCTCTGCAAAACAATCCCAATAAATATTGTACTGTAATAGAAAGCACTGGCAAGTCTGATAATATAGCATAGGTTCATGCATTCCTCCCAACACCACACAATGCATGCATTTCAGGCTTTTGACTCTTTTTACAAATGTACATTTTTCACACGGAAACCATCCTACCTTGAGGTCTGAAGGAGTACTATAGTGAACTCAAACAATTAAACCCCATCTTTGTTTGGAGTAGACTTCAACCCCTTCAGATGTATGGGCCATGATGTAAATACCATTTTCCTATTTGGTACATCTCACTGCTGTCTCCAAAAAAATAAAACACTTGCTTCATTTGTATATAAATAAAATCCTGAATGACCTACAAAGCCTCATGTTATTTGTTTTTCTTGGGATTGGAAAGATACATGCCTCAAATGTAAAAAAATAAATAAGAATAAATCGACCATTACAAGACAAGAATATCAACTTTCCATATATTTAATACATTTTCTTCAGTTACAAATGAAAGCAAGGGGGTGGCGCATTCAATCAGGGTGCCTGGTCTTTCAAGGCCTCGTCAGGATGGCATCCATCTTCATCCAATCACAAAGGAGGATCTGGGCTGGGTATGACTGACAATTGTCATGTCTGCAAAACAAACTATCTACACCATGATCTCTGAAAAGAAAGCAAAATACAGAAAAACATTCATATTGTATGTGACGTTTGATTGTGTCATGTACAGGGCATCCAGGGTTTTACATGGTATGGTCATCCAATTCAGCATATCCAGTAGTGCAAATTTGGGTGTAGGAAAACCATACATCTATGTTCACAATTAGTGCATGCATACAACTATCCTAATTGCGTTTTATCTGCGAGTTCAGCATACTTACCGTTACACACTTATGGTTGAAATCCAAATGTCAGTCAGTCATGTCAGTTTAAAGGATAATAATACACCACTTATACTTACTTGATTGCTTATGCAGCGGCTTTAGGTTTGACGACTCGTACACTAGACTCTGCGGCCTTTAGCGCTGCGTCTTTGAGCTCGGGCTTCAACGCAGCGCGCACTGCGCTGGCGCAGATCGCAGAAAAGCGAATGTAGCTAAGGGTAGAGGACATTCAATAACATTAGCTACAGATGCGTCTAAAGTTTTGAATGATATGAGGACTGGTTGTCACATGTTGAAAGCAAGTGTCACAACTACCGCAATATCTTCAGGCAATGAATGTACATTTTGCATTGAATAAACACTCCATGCAGCCATGGGCTGGAAGCTAGCCATTGATAGCTTCATGCTAGCAGTCGAGCCATCTGACGTTTTACATGAACGAACTTGCTAGACAGCGCCTGGTAAATATCAATTTGAATGACAAACACATGTCATTACGGTTAGCAATTGAAACACATTAAATGAAGTACGTTTAATGAATGAAGTACGCTTTATTTACCTTATGCCTGCCTGTCTCCAGTATGCGACCATCTTGCCTGCGTTGTGGTTTCAAGGACAGGTCGGATCTGTACGTGATAGCGTCACGTCTCTATTCTGCCGTACGTAAGAGTTTTAAACGACCAATAAGAAGAGAGGGTTCACACTTGACATTGTCATTCAGATACAACCAGTTTATACAGTCTATGGCCCACCAACCGAGGACCTTGTTACGTCATATTTAGAACAATCTAAAACCAGATTGTTTCTTGTGAGTTGTTTTTTTCTCACTGGATATAAAGATAAATGCACGGGATCCTCTTGATATTATTTATTTGTTTAGTTATTTATTTAATCATTAGGCCATGACAGTGGTCATGCCACGGAAACCTGAAACGTTAGCACAACAGTTTCTTTTTAGATACACACTCAAAGGTTATATTTTCGAGTTAGACTGTCGTAATATATGTGGGGAATATATTGATGGTGAAGGTCACGGCGAAAGCAGCAATACATATGTCCACCACCGGGTGAAGAAGTGAAGCACTCGACGTTTCAGATGCTCAGACTTTTTGCCAGGGTGTGCTTTTGCTTAGTTTTTTAAATTGTATTAAATTTAATTTGTTGTATATTTTTTTATGTGCCCCATGGTTTGCCCCAAATTACCTCCAAACCTGCAGGTGGCAGCAATGCGGCAGACGGCGTTCTAATGAGCCTTCATACATAACAGAAGAAGAAGGCGCCCAGAGTGGACGAGAAGACACTGGAGGCTGATTGGAGGCGTGCGATTCCTCCGCCCGCTCCTCCTTCCTTCCGAGTCGCTATCTCGCTTCCACCGCCGTTTCCCACCTCTGACAGAAAGACCTGTAAAATGAAGCTATGGGCGTCAGAGCACATATTCAAGTGAGTTGTTTTTATACTTGCGTGTTAACAACAAGTAATCGCTCGACCCAAATGTGGTTTTGAAGTAGTGAACAACTATCTGTTGCCCAAGTTTGACTGGGCAGCCGGCTAGCCGCTAGCTCAGCCATCGGCGCTAGGTGAAGTCGTCCACTGTAACGGTGTGTGTCCTGGGTAGCGTTACGAACGTTACATGTTACCTTCGTGTCTTAAGATAAACAGCCGAGGCGCTAGTAGTAGCAGCTGTGTTACATGTCGTATATGTACGCTGTAGGGTGCAACACACGACCAACAAACTGCAGGTTTTGCTATTTCGTAGCACAGGCAGTGACACTCAGGTCAATGTCATTTTTTTTGCTAATTCCAGTTATACCGTGTTTTTATGTTTTACAAACCACGCTCTGGTTAGGGTAACATCAGTCAACCCTAGCCGTCCTATTTGTCTGTTTTTAGGACTTGTGTGGTGTGGACTAGATTACATTTATGTAAAAATACTCCTCAAATACAGTTCAACTGCTAGCACATACCAGAGTGCCTGAGTCTAGTGACCCAGTCCTGCATGGACTGTTGCAAAACTGTCTCATTAGAATATAGATAAAATATATATATAGATAAAAATGATTTTTATATTAATTTCAGATATCTAATACGAAATGAATATAAAAAATGTAATGCAGCAATCTAGTTAATCCCATTTAACATTAAAGCTATGCTAAATATGTGCCAGTAGCTTTGAATAATTCGTACTACTTCTGCTAACTAAGTTATGTTATTATGTTACTAAGTTATTAATGTTTAAATAATAACGTTAAGTAACGCATGTGTGCAAAAGGTTGCCAGCGTGGTGAACTCGCATGAACGGTGTAGTATTTCCCCTTTAAAAAAAAAAAAGTTATAAAAAGAATGTTGTCAACAGCCACCCGTGGGAGACGGTGACCAAGGCTGCCATGCAGAAGTACCCTAACCCGATGAACCCAAACGTGTTTGGCGTGGACGTGTTGGACAGGCGGGTGGACACATCCGGGCGGCTACACAGCACCAGACTGCTCAGCACAGAGTGGGGCCTGCCCTCCATGGCCATGTCTGTGAGTTGGATCATGTGAATATGGTGGTGGAGCACATATGGGGGCTTTGAGCCAACTTAATGTTATCATTATGTAGGTTTACTCTAAAGGTTTAGTCAATCAACCTGGCAACCCGAGTATTTACTAAATGCCGTCCGAACGAGACTCAATGCTGTAAATAATTTGACATTTCTATACGTCAGCTGTGTCACCTTTGACCCAATAACCTTTTCTTCTGAAGGTTTAATTATACATTTGTAAGTAGTTTTTGTTTCTGCTTTTCAATCAAGGTAAAAAAAAAATCCATGCCCACTTGGCTGCGCTTGCAAAAGAGGTGGTTGAAATGACTTTAAAGTAAATTTGAAAGCTGAGCATTCACCAGCCCTCATCTGTTCTTTGTTGTGTTTGCAACAGAGGAATTTCTAGACGTTATCTGTAACCAAAGTAACCCTCCCCGATCTGTGTGATGCAGGTATTGCATCAGCCTGGTGCCCCGTATGGGCGTATGTTTTCAGCAGCTCCTACATTTACATTTTACATTTAGGGCATTTAGCAGACGCTTTTATCCAAAGCGACTTACTGCTTTGCTGCTAATACAGTAAGAAAGTCACCAGAACAAGTTTCAAGCATTGCTATTTGCTAATTGCTAGATTAACCATTGCTAGTATACAACATCTCTGACTAAGTGCCAAGTTACAAAGAGCGATCAAAGTGCCAAATTACAAAGAGTGATTAAAGTGGCAAGACGTACAACAAATAAGAGCATGAGGGTAGGGTTATGCACGGTTCAGGTCAGCTCCTAGTAGGCCTGCATGTTTTTTTTTTATGGAGGAAAAAATGTCACTGATGCAAGCTAACGTGCTGCGTATTATAAACCGCTCCTTCAGATCATTGGAGTAACAAGAACATGCACCTACGTCCAGGAGCATTCAGTGGTAGACCCAAAGGAGAAGACCTTTGAGCTGAAGTCCACTAACGTGAGTTACTTGGATTTGGGTAATTTGTTTGAAGCATGTTCTTTCAGGTAGGCCGTCGTCTCTTTTATTTCTGTTGGCTTTTTAAACTCCTGGCTCATCATGCTAATGGTGATTCAACCTGATCAAGGTCAGAATTTGACCTTGACCTTTGTATGTGTGTTCTGTATTTTATCTGATAATACAGAATAGCTTCAGCTGCACAGAGAACATGAACCATTGTTGTTTGTCCTTGTAGATTTCCTTCACCAACATGGTATCGGTAGACGAGAAGCTGACATACAAGCCACATCCTGAAGATGCTAACAAGTGAGTGAAGCTTACTGAGACATGATGCGATAGACCTTCAGTAATGTGTGCTTTTGGAATTGTTCATCTTAACACGGTGAGGGTTTTTTAGTCATGTACAACAATTCGAAGTTGTGGAAAAATCTTTTTATTTTTGTATTTTTTTTTTTTATTACTGTGTTTTGGAGGATTCTGACCCGTAGGACAACTTTTCTTCCATTCATTTTGCGTTCCTGCTTCTGGTATTGATTTATTGTGGGTTGTGTTCCAGGACCGTGTTGACCCAGGAGGCTCTGATCTCTGTTAAAGGAATTAGTCTCAGTAGCTATCTTGAAGGCATGATGGCCAAGACCATCTCTGTCAACGCCAACAAGGTAAGTCTGCCTTCTGTCTTCTGGTTTGGTCTCTCGATGAGCTGTGAGATGTTCTCTTTTGTCATTCCTTTGTCCCGTAGCGTGTCTTTAGGGCACAAGCGGTGGCACTGGGTGGGGGGGCGTGAGGGTGTTGAGTTGAGTGTAGTGTAGCGGCTATGATGTTCAACTCCCTGCTGAAAGGCACCGGGTTTGATGCTCGACCTCCTTCCCACTGCCGCTCATCATCATCATCATCATCATCATCATCATCATCATCGTCATCACCGAGACCTTTGACCCCGTGTCCCCCGTGTGTCACCGGCAGGGCCGCGAGGCGATGGAGTGGGTCATCCGGCGGCTGAACAGCGAGATCGAGGAGTTGGCGGCGACCGCCCGGGGCTCTATGCGTGCCCCCATGGCGGCGGCGGCGGCTGCGGACAAGTGACCCCCCCCCCTTCCCTCTCCACCATGGAACTTCCTGCACTCATTTCATCTAGCACACTGCCCCCCCCGCTCCATGTCTGCCTGTGTGTGTGTGTGGGTGTGCAGCGTTCTGTCCATGCTTTGGGTGACACACACACACACACACACACACACACACACACACACACACACACACACACAATAGTGAGTGATGTCAGCTGACGCCAGTGGGCTGAAAAATGCGGTAGACTTGAACAGCACTGCATTGGAAAAGACTTGAAAAATCGTCTCTGTGTTTTTTTAATTCACATCGTGCCTCAACCCCGCGTCCCCGTTTTTCTTTCCTCCTGTCTTTTTGTTCCTCGTGTCTTAACTCTTGTTCTCCCCCCCTGTCGTTCCTCCCTCAGCCCTTCCTCGTCTTCAGAGATGCATTTGTTTGATGCAGCGTTACACAACAGTCGAACAGCTCACTGTTCTCTAGCATTGGCCACTCTCGGCCTGGACCTGTTGATCTCGCGCTATCTTGATTTATAACACCAAGCGCAGGCCATGCTCGATAAACAAATAGTTAATATTTAATATGTATTTAACTGACACACTCGATAGCGCGTCAATCTCTAAACCATTTAATGGACGTTGGATGCCAAAGCAACCCTTCGTTTTCTTCCTTTGGAAAGGTTACTGCTTTTTGTGTATGCGGCCCTGTGCTCCCATTTCTGTTACATCCCCAGAAGTGTACTCTGATATAGATTTTTAGTTCTTTAAAGTTACGAGTTAAACGTAACACGCTAGCTTAGCGTGCCTGTGTCAGCACTTGTAAACCTGCAGTAGTTGTGACTAGGGAGTTCTTCAGCGCCTGTTCAAGACGGTATGAATGCGCACATTAGCAACAAGTCGATCAGCGCAATGCTGGTACTTTATGTCCAGCACCGTTTAGAAGTGAACGTTCAAGGCTTTATCGACACAACCTCGCTGTGATCCTCAACATTGTGACCTTAACAGGCTCTGATTCTTCTGGTTTATTTTGTTGTCGTTATTGTCTGTAGTATTTATTGCCTATGGCTTTCCCCTCGGTTTAACGGGACACATTTCTAAACGTTTTACCCTTTTTTAAAATTGACTTGTACTTTTAAGCTCTCACTTCACGCCTCCGCCTTTCCTGCCATTTCTTTCTGTTGTTCCCCGTCCCCTACACCCTACGAAGGCCCCGGGGGAGACGGCTCCGTGGTGCTTCTGACAGCCTTCAAAGAAAACCGAAATAACCTGCAGTATCTGTTTTCACAGGAGACCCATTTCCCGATTTTAATTTTTTAATTTTAATTTTTTGGTAATGGCTGTCTTAAAACAAATCGCCTCTCCTGCCTTGGTGTTGCTCTGTTTCCATGACAACAGCTTGTACGCGTGTACAGGACAACAACAACAACAACAACAACAACGACGACAACAGTTGTCCAAATAACGATCAGTACGTTGGTTGTAGAATCTAGAATCCGATCTGTGATGCCACCTGGCTTTTGAACAGCCCGTATTCAAGCAGTCTCTTGTTTCATATGAATGTGATGTTTGTGCTACACAGGAATCTTTTGGAAACAATGGCTGTACATAGCTATGTATTTATATATTTTAGCAATGTAATGCATTCCAAGAATGTCAAAATGCAATGGAATTACAGAAGAAAGTACACACGACTGACAAATGAGATGATGGCAAACTAATAATAATAATAATAATAAAGAGATTGTCATTGTTCCAGTAATCCATTGTCATTCTGTTTTATTTTATATGCCTGGAAAAAGTATTTATGTCTGTCAGGAATTTTCTAAATCATTACAATCATGGGCCACTCACTCATTCATGTTACCCTGCTTTTTTACAAAAACAACTTTTTCAACAAATGTTAGTATCACTGTAATGACCAGAAAACGGTTTTGGACGAGTGCACAGCAATGCAATTGTTCACATACGTGAGTGACCCTAGAACTAACAAAGACACATACACTACTATAATAGCAGTCCAGTCTGGCGACTCAAGCTTTAAGAAATATTCTTACAATGAATGTCCAACCGTATAGCGGCCAGACGATCTAAGGCGTTCCAACTTTTTAGTCGCTCAACAGCGATATATCTGCATCTGATGACACTGAAATGAAGCCCTGTGCCCACGGAAACACATGGTAAACGTTTGTTAACCGCACACCACCGTATTATGCACATCAAGTATAAAAGGTTACATGGTCAAATGTTGTATCATGATTGTTTCTTCAAATGCCATCTTTCTCCTGCCTGCAGGGGGCATGTGTTTTGAAATGTGTTTCAGCGTCCTTAAAATGCAGTTCTTTGTGTGCGCGTGTGTGCCAGTAAGAGAGAGTGAACATGACTGACCTCCTCTACCTCCAGGACAACGTTGGTCAACTGGGCGTGTTGCATTTTGGGTAAATCAATGCCACTGGCAAGCTTTGCTAAAATAGACACAGGACAAGGACAGGATGATGAGCAGTGACGTTCGGATCGGAATGCTGTCTACTAATAGGGTAACACGTTGAGATATTTTGGGATATTTTGTGTGAAAGTATTCTGTTCAGGATGGCAGTCAATGTGACCCACCGTTCAACGCCGACAAGCCTGAGAGTTTTATTCCCAACTTCATGACGGCTTCCAAAACATCAGTCTGTGAAGAACAACGTGTGGACATTAGCCAATACCACCGTCTCATGTCCACCAGGCAGTTGTTGGAAGGTGATAATGTGATTGTGATGCTCTCTCTGACACCATCTCTATCTTGCATACCTTAACGTTTCCCACGCTAGTCGCTCCCAGGGTTAAAGTGAAGCTGGGGTGGAAAAAACAACAATTAATCCATTTCAGCTCCAGTAAAACATTCAAAGAACGCAATCACGATGGCGTAAAATCCATACAATTGTTGTTTGTCTTTTCACACTACAACTTGTAGACTGGCTAAAGTTAATGTAAATGATTTAGTTCACATAAATATGATATTGTATCATATTGTACTGTATTGAATGTCAGAATCAGTTTACTTGTCCATTGCAACGGAGCCGGTTAGTCTTCCGTTGGCCATGCGGAATTTTCCACTGAAGCTGGAATCCTGAAATGCACAACGGCAGCTCTGTTTTGTTTGTTCTAAGATGGGACGTGTCTGTGATGCGAATGTAAAAACATGACATGTTTCCTCTTGTTAAAGGATAGCATACACACCACTCTGAGCTGGAATAGGGCGATGATGTCGCCATCTGGTGTAATGGCGAAGGCCTCGATGGCACCAAGTAAGTGCGCTTCAATGGCCCCTGGCCTGAAGATGAACTCAGGGGCCTCGGTGGCATACACCTGCAGCGTCATCTCCATGTCTGGATACATTTTGGGAAGCTGTTGGAAAAGCAACACAATGCTTCATCACATATACTGTATGTATGCGTCTTTATAGAAATTGCACAGCTAAGTTCACATGAAGTCTGGTCAAGTCCAATAGGGTCCGGTTAGGCCTAATCCTGGATCCAGCAGTCCTACTGTGTTATAGGAGAACTTCGAGGGATAGACGGAACAGGGCCCGGGCCGGACAGCCAAAACTAAAAGGGGCCGAGTTACAACTTGTTTCCTGTTCTTGAAACCCAGTCGAGCGAGTGGATGAAGCTCCAACAAGGGGATTTTATGAAGTGTATTTCTAGAGCAGCCAGTCTACACAGTGCTGATCTGAAACCTTTACAGATACTTTATCTACTAAGGTTGGTGTCCGGACAGGATGCTGCAGCTTGTCTTCCCACAGGGAAACGTTTACTAGTGCTGGACGAGTTTGTGTTCGCTGTGAGACCAACACCGCACTTAGAGATGCCACATCACGACACAAACATGAAACGAAAGGAAGTGAAACCGCCCCCTTCGCCCAGGTTTGAGGTCGTCTGCCGACAGACTTTTGATTAGTCATCTAAATTCTGACATGTGAGAATAATTCACAAGCCATCCAACCCACGGTCCGGTGAATTGTCGTCACACGTGACCACGGTCTTACCTCTGGCACGAAGGGTCCAAATGAGTTGGTGTTTAGACGCAAGGGAGAGCCGGGAGGGATCTGAGAGAGAAAAGGCACGATTAACTGTACGGTTAACGCTATTTCTCTCTCTGTGTTTGGCCTCTGCCATGCCCTGTTAGGGCCGTTTGCCCCCACCATGTCGTCTGTGATGATGGCATGCAGCTTTCCAGACGTGTAGTAGGCGTAGGCGGCTGAGTTGGCCGTGTACTCGGAGAGACCCAGGGACACCATGTGGTCCGGCTCCCCGGCCAACGAGAAGGGCTGGGCCTCAAAGGGGGGCTCCTCTGGGATCTCTATGCTGTGAAACTGGCCCTTCAGTGTGAAGAACAACAATAGCTGACCGTCATCAGGAGTGTTTCTAGGTAAGGGCAAATGCCAACACCCATAAAACGCAGCATGGGGCAACATCCTTCTACAGTTATAGCAGTTACACAATTTTTAAAATCAATAATGAGTGCAAACATTTTTTACTCTTTTGTTTTGTATTAGGCTTCATTTTATATAGTCTATAGCCATGGGCTGCAGTGCAGATAACTAAGATAATAACTAAGAACTAAGACACCAAGAGAGGATGCAGATAGTCAAGGAGAGTGTAAAAGATGAAGGGTGTTTACCTTCAGGGACAAGCTCAGACTGGAGGGAGTGACCTCTGGAGAACGTGTGAGAGGAATTTCCACAGCCAGAAGTTGATTCACCTGGAAGGTTGCTGAGGATAGATGGGAACATGAGACACCCGTCACAAAGTCACCACAAGCTTTTCTGGGGGGTAATGTGTCTGCATGCGTTGTGATCAATTGTATATATCTGCAATACCGCCAAGGGCCTCTAGTTTGTATTCGAGCACATCCAAGCCATCTCTTATGTTTGGACAGATCTGGGGCAGAAGTGGGAGAGAGGGTGTTAAGGGATGTGTGATAAGATTGAACCATATTTACAGCAATATAAGTAGGCGTAGCGATATGTTGTGTTATAGCTTAGCGTCTACTCACATTTTCCTCTATTGTATTTCTGATAGTGTCTCTGTAAGAATCCAGGAAAAGTCCAATGAACCAGCTGTGAAAATGGAAAGTGTTGTTTTAAATAGCGTCTTTAAAAAAATAACCAAATATATATATATTTCTCACTCGTAACAACTCGAATATCTCAAATATTGCTCTCTCGAAATTTTTATTGCCTGGTCTTTAACCAATGAATTCATTACCAAAGCAATTAAAGAAAAAAAAAAGTACGCTAGGCTACCCCCAGCATAAAAATACAACATTTATTCATATCTAATTTTCCCAAATGTCAATTTTCTCCCACATCATAAGCAGTTCCATTAAATACCTCTTCATTCATGAATAAAAAATGATCTTTGCTATGGCCTGTTTCATATCATACCTACCTTGAGCCTCCGCTCAGGTCGATGCTGACCGACCCGACTGACGCGCGACAGGCGGCGTAACGGAGTGACGGCTGCCCGTCCGCGTCCATCCCCAGAGCCACGAAGATGACCATCGCCATGTCCCGAACCGTCACGCTGAAACTCCCACCGTCCACACTGCAAAAAAAAAACGTTATATTAAACGTCATATACTTTTTAATATCTCATTCTATTCTATCCATTCCTGCATTTGGGCTGATGTTGCTGTGTGACGTGAAATTTCCTTTAGTTTTTCAGTGACAGTCGATGTGTGTGTGTGTGTGTGTGGCTGTACGTAGGCCTACTGCACGACTCACAAAATGCCGTACGAGGTCGACCAGGTACCCGTCACTTGGACGCTGAGGCCTGAGATCAGCGCTTCGAATCCTGAGATGTCTTCGGCGAACTCAACAGATGGCTCCGGAAAATCTACCCCCGTTACTGACATTCTGCACAACACGGGGACAAGAGCGCAGGAAACGATGCTGCGATGTGTGAAGACAACTGCTGCTTCGATGAAACGATGAAAAGATATAAAAACAGTATGTTCTCGTACTACTATTAGGCTAGCTATGAGGCCTAATTTGTGATTTCAAAATAGATACAATCATACGATGCTGTTAGATGTCCTTGTAGGGTTTGATGCCAGGCGCGTTTCTAGGTTCTGACTTTTGGGTGGCCTGGTGAAGACACAGGGGGGGGGGGGATTTTGAATGTCGTAGATTTGAGGACGAAACGATCAAAGGCATTTGATCACAGCTGACAAGTTACGCGGAAACGTTTTGAACTTGCGCAAAACTGCATGAACCCATGCATCGGCGCGTCACATTAATTAAACGTCTGTATTGATGGTCTCTAGAGTCTAGACGGTAGAATATTAGATTTGAGGACGAAACGATAGGGTGGGTTAAGGCATGTTTTGGGTGGGCTTGAGCATACCCAAAAAAGGTCTAGCTTCGCCAGTTTGATGCTGATGCCTACCCCAAGAGTGAATAGTAGACATTTCCAAGGATGCTCAGGCTGAATTGACCATCGATGTCCGGAGGCGTCGCGTGTTCCATGTTGTCAAGCAGCCACTCTGCGCCTTTCTCCTTCACTTCAAAACAAACATTGATCATCAACATACATTTTGCGTGTGTTACGATATGCCGGTGCAAAAAATAAATAAATACATCAATAAATAAATAAACGCGTAAATGCGTTCCCTCGCAGAATATGGGTTCAGTGGTTACGTTTCCTATCTCGACTTATTTTTTATTAGTATTTCTACCTGTTTTGAGGCATTTGTCTAATGTTAGTATTCGAGATTCGGATGGTGTGTTGCATCACCGTAGGCCTACTGTCTTACCATACTGAAGGCCTTTGTCGGTCAAGATTACTTTTATTGCGGGGTTTTCTCCGTGCGTAAGGGCGGCGAGGAGGTACGCCATGGTGAGGTAAGGCAGCGTTCTTGCAGCCATGCTTGTTGAGTCGAAGCACAGAGCACAATGCAACATGTCAGGGAGATCAGAGCTCCAAAATACTAGTCATGAATGAAATAACGTGTTGAGGAGAAGATGTATAAAAGACATGCATATACTGTAGAACCTTTACTCACATGTCATGGGTTGCAGGTTGGGGGGACGCCCACCGCAATTGATTGATTATTGCCAAGTCGTCGGTCCAGGTCGTTCGAGAATTTCGTCTAGTCAAAGATGTGTTCCGCGGTATGGGGAAGTGAGACAGGAACCCATGGTTCAAGGGGGAAGTTAACCGTATTGAAAACAACTATTCTCATCAATTATGAGAACAAGCAATTCGCCAGCCTATAATAGGCAATACCTATCAGTGCAAATGTTAATTTTTACTAATAACATTTTAACTAATAACAACTGTCTCTCTCTCTTACTCTCTCTCTTTCTCAGTCTTTCTCTTTCTCTCTCTCTCTCTCTCTCTCTCTCTCTCTCACACACACACACGCCCTGCAGGAAGTATGTTATTTAAACCACCGTCTGAAGGTGACTTTAACAGTGACTTTCGTCGTGTTTTAGAGGTTCAAGTTTAGAGGTGTAAAGTTGGTTTGAAATGTAGTCCCAGTTAGTTTGAATGCGTTCAATTGTGTCTCTCCAAAATCACTGTCTCTAAATAATTATTTATTGCGTTCTTCCTCTTACCTAATCAGTTATGAAAGAAAGGTGGTTCTAAAAATACAGGCAAAGAAAGATTATCCCAGCATAAAATATTAGATTTATTTATCTCTTATTTCCACAAATTCGCTTTTGCTCACACATCATAAGTAGTTGCATTAAATCACACAAACGAGATAAACAGGAGTAGATTATCAGACAACAGCTTTCAGGAAACACGAGGGGACCCGCTTGCTTGCACTTGGAACTCACTTCATCCAGAATGACACTTAAACACCAATTAGACGAATGTGCCCACGATAACTACTATAGGCCTACAATCAAAAATGACGAGGAAGAAATTAAATAAATTGCAATTTCCCATTTCAGAAAATACACACGTTATTCACAGGTGATGACCAACCGTGGGGCACCTGAATGGACACGTGCCTTGTTGTAATATAGGCCTATTTATATATTTCTTCAGGAGTTGCCTCGATTATATAGCAGCTTAAAAACAACAAATATATATTAAACTCCACTTCCATCACTACATAGTCCATCCCCGGATATATAACAACTTAAACACCCTCACACATATGAGACTCTTTCGGGTCTAAGGAACTGTGAAAATAAAAAATAAACTGCTTCAGTTCTCCTTTTTTTATTTTTATTTTTTACAATGTGTCCTGTAATGGCGCTGCTGAGGCCTATCACTATGATTAGATTTCATGAGTCTTTTATTGCACATTATCACGAAGGCAAGATGAAACTAAAACAACTACATTTAACACAGGTGACCCTGGCGTTTAGATTGACCCATGAGGCGTTAATGAGCGACGTCACCTTTCAACACACACCTGGGCAGGCCTCTATTTCTTTTCGGCTCTCAGTCATGGAGGTTGTACTTGTACGCCTCTATGAGCCCTTCGACGGAGTGAATGAAGCCCGATATCGCGCAAATGCCCCCGATCACAAAAATGGCGACGTCAAAGAACACGTGGTGCCAGAGGAGGTTCCTCCACTGCAGCTTCAGGTGGAAGAGGCTCGGCAGCAGGAAGCACAAGCCGGCGCCCGTCAGGCTCCCAGTTAGGCCCATGAGGAGGGCGAAGTGGGGCACGAAGATGGCCATGAGCAACGTGAAGACCACGAGCGCCACTCGGAGGGCCAACCCCCACGATTTCAACTGTCCGCCGGGCCCGTAGCAGTTTGGCAACGCGGCTCTGCCGTCGCCCTGGAACATCGACTTCTCCAAAACCTCCACGGCTGCAAAAAACGGCAGCGGGTAAGAGAGCAGAGCCTTGGCGACCAGGAAGAGATTCACCACAGCTCGGATGGTGGACGGGAGGTTGTCGGTGATGACCTCTTCCGTGGCGTCCGCCCACGTCAGGTAGGCCACCAGGGCGAAGAGGCCCTTGAGGACGCAGGCCGAGATGTGGGTCCAGTCCATCATGCAGTGGAACTCACTGGGCTTCTGCATGTTCCCCTCCAGCGACGGCAGGAAGATTTGCGAGGTGTAGCTGAACACGATGATGCCGATGGAGATGGGGAACTTCTTGACGTCGATGTAGAACTTTACCTTCTCCCAGGCCCAGTCGCGCGCCCTGGAGAGGCAGTACGCGATGACGAGGATGTTGATGACGAAGTGCGCCAGGGTGCAGAGCAGACTGAATTTGGACACGGACTTTAGGTTCTTAAGGAAGGCGCAGGGCAGCAGCGCGACCGTGGCCACCACTGACCAGGCCTTCTGGGAGACGGGCAGGCCCGGGAAGCTGTTGTACATCAGGTTGCCACTGACGACCACGTACAGAATACACGTCATGACGAGCTCGATGATCTGGGCCACGTTGACGACGTGCCCGCCCAGCGCGGGGAAGCGGGGCGCGCAGCACGCGTTGGCGATGTCCACATAGGAGTCCCGCACACGCACCAGGATGCCGTCCTCGTTCTCTTCGTAAAGACACGCGATGAGAATTTTGCCCGTGTAGCAGCACACGACGGCGGCGAAAATGATGAGGAAAAGTCCGAGGTAGCCGCCGTGGAGGATGGCGTACGGCAAGCCAAGGACGAACATGCCCTGCGGACACAGAGGCGCAGCGGAGCAGAAAGATTAGAGGCCGTTATCTCGCCGCGAGGCCCGAGACGGCACATGTGCGCACAATGACTCACGTAGGCCTGCGCTTTTCTTCAAGTGGCGCAAACGGGGCCATATCCAATTAAAACTAATATTAGTGTTAAGGAATGCTGCTAACTTCAAAACTAAAATAATGATATATGAAGCCTGTACTGGTTATACTCGTAATTAATAGCAGGCTGTGTAAAAGGTTATTTTCTTCTTTTTTTTTTGTTGCTCGAAAAAACGTTTCTGAAAACGTTTTTCGTTTGATGCGCTCGAGGCGGTTTATCCGCTGCATGATATTATGAACATGAAATCAGCAGAATGTAAATGTTTCGTGGAATGGGCGTAAGGCCGCCACAAGCTGATGGGGAGGCCGATAAGACGCATGACAATAAGCCCACCAGCTATCAAAGAGCACGGGGGGGGGGGGCGCTCGCGGGCAGGATTGGAGGACTGTTTTCCGTTGATAAAAAGATTTGAATTAATACCCAAATGGTCCACAAATAAGATGAATGCAAATTGTATTTGTTATTTTATTTGTGATGTGTTCAGAATTAACAGGCCTAACGAATAAAAAAAAACGCACGCTCCCTAAATCCTACATTCTCTCTCTCTCTCTCTCTCTCTCTCTCTCTCTCTCTCTCTCTCTCTCTCTCTCTCTTTCACACACACACACACACACGCACGCACGCACGCACACGCACACACGGCACCTGCAGGCACTAGTCCCACGTGCTCTATCTAAGAAAGATTCAAGGTGACTTCTTGTCCACGTGTTTAGGCCTCTAAGGGGGTTAAGGTGTGTGTGGGTGGGGGGGGGCGGGGGGGGGGGGGCAGTCAATATTACCTGAATGGCATTCGTGACGTTCCACCCTGCTTCCCAGGAGGTGATTTTTGGTTTGTCTTCTTCCAGCGAGCCCCCCGTTTTGAGCCCCGAGGGCCTGCGGCCGGTGCCGTCTCGTTGGTAGTGGCTGTCGCCGTCCGTCTCCCCCTCGCCGTCCATCTGCCCCCCGTCCCCGTCTTCTTGGAGGACGTCCATTTGCATCCCTTGCCTGTAGTCGTAATCCAAGTCATCGCACTCCGCAAAGCCCAGACCTTCTTCGTCCGTGGCGGCCTGGAACCCCAGGCGGGCGAACACCCCGCTGACCTTGGCCTGGGACTTGTCCGACACCGTGTTTGCCGCATTGGTCAGTTTGTTCGAGATCTTGTGTCGGATTAGATGTGCCATCTTGCGAATGCTAAACTATAGGTTCTCGTGGACGAATTGAAGATGCTCGGAGAAAGAGAAAAGTGACGGATGCATGCGGGAGGATAAGATGCGACTTTTGCTGCTGCTATAAATTCATGCCTGTTGCCTCGACGTCACAAAGTAGCCTATAACACATGCATCAGCCCTCACACGGCCCACCTACCGTATTATTCACACCGCTATCCCCTCCTCCTGCCAATCCATCCCATTCCAAAAAAAGCGCATTGACGTCCACGTTGACCACCGACCATGCAGATATTTACAATGAGAACGATAGATTGAATTAGTCCTAGAAATGACAAATGTTTTTGTTTGTTTGTCTGACTTCTATGCCAGATATGTATAGAGGCCTATCGTAGCCCGCGTTGCGGCAGTAATCTGCGGTGTACTGCGGTGACAGGCGCAAAGCGCGAGCGCTGCAAACTGCGTGTCACGCACGGGGAGGAAGGCGCTCGTGTCCTCATGGACTGCCAATGCGATGCCTTGCCCACGGACCCCTCGTGGATGGCAGTAGGGACAAGAGAGGGGAAAAAAGAATTGTGAGACAGAAAGGGAGGGGGGGGTAGAGAGAGAGAGAGAGAGAGAGAGAGAGAGAGAGAGAGAGTGAGAGAGACAGAGAGAGAGAGGGAGAGAGAGAGCGGGAGTGAGAGGGAGAGGGAGAGAGAGAGAGGGAGAGAAAGAGCTAGAGAGAGAGGGATTGAGAGGGGGGAG
>OMKI01008154.1:0-11685 GCA_900302315.1 Phycis blennoides
CCAGGGAAATACTAGAGGACCAGACAATACAGTTTCAACCCATAGCTTAATGATTACAAACAGTTGCTTTGAAGCTGCCTCTTAACTCTCTCTCTCTCTCTCTCTCTCTCTCTCTCTCTCTCACACACACGCACACACACACACACACACACACACACACAGATACACACACACATACACATGCTAGAGCCTTTCACTTTCAGGCCCATGCCGTGGTGGGTTCTGCTCTTTTTTTCCCACAGTCCGCTACAGCTAATCCCAACGATTGAATTTCATGAGATTGTGAAGGTGACAGGGAGCAGTGGCCTGGAACACAGCCCAGTATTGCTTTGCTCCGTGTTTCATTTCAAACTAACCCCCACGCTGAAGTTGAATGTAAGGGGGCTGCTTAAATAAGACATGCCTAACATACAACGGTGTCCTCCTCTGATTCCTGCTGTGGAGAGAAACATACTGTTAAGTGCTATTCTGGGATTTTATTTCATTTTGTTAATAATATAGGTTAAAATATGTGAATAGAGGGGCTATATATTCATATATAGCCCCTCTAGTCACTTATATATAGTCACATATATATATATATATATATGGAACCCAACAATATGGAAAAAATAAATGGAAATTAATTAATTCAGATACTGTTCTCCATTACCTGTATTGTTCAGAGTTCACCTGAACCCTGTATAATATCCATCCTCTACTGACCCCCCCAAACAAAAATTGGCACTTAGTCAGAGATGTTGTATACTGGCTATGGTTAACCTAGCAATCGGAATGCTTGAAACTTGTTCTGGTGCCTTTCTTACTGTATTAGCAGCAATGAAGTGTTTCACCTTCTTCTGACAAATGTACTTTTTGTAAGTTGCTTTGGAAAAAAACATCTGCTAAATGCCCTGAATGTAAATGTATCCTGTTATTTCTATTAGTAGTATATAGCTCCTAAATCACTACAGTTTAATTTCAAGAAATGCAACGGATTTCAAGAAAATCTAATCATGAAGGTAAAATCATTGCATTAGTTCAGGCAGAAAATGTAATAACATTTTACCACAAGAGTTAAATAGCTTACTAGTTTCAAAGTTCTATTATTCAAATAATAATAATAATCCATTGGTATGATGTATCATAATAGCATGCTTTTGAACAACTATAACCTATAGCACCAGTATCAGCTATCCTTACTTTCTGTCCCATCACATGTAGGGTATTTAGTCCAACAAGACTCTTCTGGAGATCACAGATGATCCTAAATGTTCATGGTCAATGTTTACATTTTGTTGTAACTGAATGACATTCTGGCAATAGTTAGATGAATGAAAGTGGGTACATGGGTGGGCGTGAAGACATATGACAAAATTATTTGGCAATATCATGCCCATCTGTTGGTTTGTTGTCATTCGAGAGGAGGCTGGTTCAATGAGCAAGCAAGGAAGAAATAAATACAAATACATTTTAAACTACTGCAAGTCCCGTACAGTCCTGTCATGATTGTTTCATATGAGATAATATGTTGGAAAGACTTTCGTATATCATCTAAGTGTACACAATGATCCTCATAACTGTGTAATGGCAAGCTCAAAAAGTCTGTGCCAAGTAAAAAAAAAAAGATGACACAAGTGGTTGATCCCAAGCACTCCAGTATAAAGAAATGTGAGTCAACAGATACTGCTTTACTATCCTGTCGTGGACAGGACAGCCTGTTCTTATCCTGTTATTTATTGGCAACTTTCACAATGACAACCCATTAGATCCTGAGATCCTCAGGTTTTTAAATCACAGGGCCTATGCAAACAAAGGTGGTCCTAATGGCTTAGATTGTACGGGTTGTTGTAGAAGTGGTAAGGTGCCCAATCAGCAGGATAATGTGTTTTAGATCGTCAAACAAACATGTAATTGACATGCTTTGAGAAGTCAGCATCAAGATGGTTTGCCATCTTAACTGTTAATTACTTACTCATTTCTTTTTTTCTCCACTGGCTCCCATAGAAGTTAGCACTTGGATTTTCTGCACACACCCACATGGCTTTAGTCATTTACTATATGCTCCAAGCCACTCTTTGTGGTTTGTGATAATGAATGTGGTCTGGTGTTGCCTCAACACTGTCGAATAAGGTCGCCAGTCAGAATCTCCCCAGGCAGGGTCCCTTGATGTTGGAAGTTAGGGGTTAGGAAAATAGAAAAATACAAGATTTTGCTGTTTTGACAATACCTTGATTGATGAATTGCTAACAATAAAACAACAGTAGGACAATCAATACAATGGATTGTTATATATTGTTGTTAGGTCTGTAAGCATATGGATTGCCTTGTGCTCCAGGTTAATTCCAACTGGATATGACCTGATGGATCGACTGCTGATTAACCTGGTTGAAAGGTGGGTAAGTAAGGTAAAATAATCCTGTGTCGCCAGAGCCCAAAGATCTCTGTGCTGCTCTCCTTGCAAATTGGGATAACGTGTCAAGTCAATTAGGGATCATCTATATATCATGTATCCCCAGAACCATAAATGTGCCATGTACATGCAAGTGTCAGGGTTAATAAAATAAAAAAATAAAAAATTCACTGGTCAGTAAGGTCAGAATAATCTGTCAATGCACCATGATGTCCCCCTTTAGAGACATGCCCACACCCTTCCTAAGAGTGGCCTAGAGAGGTTGACCTTGAAGGTGTGAGCCACCTCCCGGTATTTGTAGGAACTGACAATCTCAATGTCCACGCCCTGGATGTTCACCGGAGAGATCCAGGGTTTCCTCCTGCGGAAGTCAACCACCATCTCTTTGGTGTTGCCGGCATTCAGGTGGAGGCAGTTCAGTTTAGCCCATTCAGCAAAGTCCCCAATGAGTCTCCGATATTCACCTTCATCGCCCCCTGACATACACCCTACAGTGACATCATCAGAGAATTTCTGAAGGTGACAGCTGCTGGTGTTGATGGTGGAAGTTTGATGTGTAGAGGGTGAACAGGAAGGAGGACAGGACTGTTCCCTATGGGGCCCCGTGCTGCACACCACCACATCAGACACGCAGTCATGGAGCCTTACATACTGGGGTCTGTTGGTGAGGTAGTCTGTAGTCCAGGCAACCAGTTTGGACTGCACTCCCGCTCCCTCATCGTAACCCTGAGGGGCGATGTTTGCATGCCATTAAAAGCACGGGCGAAGTCAAAGAACATGACCCTCACAGTGCTTCCAGGCTCCTCCAGGTTTGAGCGGGACCTGTGCAGCAGGTAGATGACTGCGTCATTCACCCCAATGTTTTGCTGGTAGGCGAACTGCAGTGGGTCTAACTCCGAGCTCACCTGAAGTCGTGCATGTACTGTATGTGCTGAATATATGTATATAAATATATATATATATATATATATATATATATATATATATATATATATATATATATATATATATATATTTGAAGCAAACGCTGAAGAATGTGATGAAGAATCAACCAGATTCTCCCCTTTTGAACTCCTTTACGGGAGACGACCCCATGGGCTGCGGGATGTAGCTTAAAGCGGCCAATGGCGAGACTTCCAGTCTGGAGACAAAGTGTTGGTGCTGGTCCCCATAACATAGCAAATGGCGTCATTCCGTCGCGACAGATGAAAACTAATGTTTAGGAGAAATTCAACCATATCTCCAAAACTACACACTCAAAAGTTGTATAATTGGCAGGCTTGTATAACTTGTAAAATGAATAAGCTTGAATTTCTAAAATTTAACAGGCTGCCATTTCCACTCGGATAGTGCAATATGCATGAAACTTGTGTATGTATACATGCACCATTCGTCATGATTAACTTTCTAACTGTGGTCTCCATGTGGCCAGACCATTTGGATTTAATGCAATGACCACAACTTGACCAAACGGCCATACAATAACGGATTTGGTACCTGAGGTCCTAAAAGCTGCAAACTTGGCACACATGTACCAGGTGACTGTGGGACTATATGGTGAAAGAATAGCAATAAGACCAAATACAGTGGATATATACCATTTTTGTATGTATACATATATATTATATATATATTTTTTTTTTGTATATGCACATGCTGGGCATTTAAATACAAAAAACTAAGTGTACATTTCTTTGATGTTCACCGATCCAATCTGCGGCCTCTTGGCAATGCAGGCTGGGCCTTAACAAGGTACACATATATTTTATCTAAAGTCTGTTGGGATTTAGCCACTGTGTACTTTAGAAACATGTTTGGTGCCATTTTACCATACCTGCCAAGCTCACCATTTCCTCCACGTAGGAAAGACTGCCTCTTCTCAAAATAAAGTCTCATCTGCTCTTGACCAATCATATGTCCATGTGGTGCAGTGGTAGAGCATGGGGAACATGAGAATTTTATGCTGTTGGTTCAAGTCTGACCTCAATAAAATATATAAATATATACATTTTGCTACTGTTTGTCTTAGAGACATGGTTGATGATGTTTTAATGTGTTTACTTCCAGTAAACCTACTTTTATGGCATACCAGTTCGATTTTACCATACTTATACATACATTCATACCAAGGTCACCATTATGTGCAAAGAATGGAAAACTCCTTTCAAAATATAGTCTGTTGATACTTGCATGTGCCTCAGTGGTAGAGTGGGTGGCAGCAGTGCTAAGAAGTGTTGTGTAGGAGGTATACTGCTTGAATCTGACCTCAAAAATACATATTGTGAGACACGGCAAAAAATCCCATGATGTCCACTATGATGTATGCATTGGGCCATACTCACCATGCTCACCAGACCATGGAGGACCCCGTTAGCATTGCTTGCAACTATATTTCCTTATTTCAGCATTTATTTCATAGCTAACACAGAGACACAGGTGAAAAACCGAATAAAAAGACGAACATGAACACTGTAATGGAATGAATGTGTATAGTGTAGAATGAGTGGCTTTCTTCTTCCCTGCACTGCTGGAAAACACCCCCTGAATGAACATAGTGGACAAGAACAGAAACATAAGTAGCCAGCTCTGGAACAAATCCACCCTTTTGAACATAGACCACAGCGGCCCCAGGTTTATACATGGATGAATAATAAATGTAATACACATACATGCACATACACACACCCAGGAGAATCATTGTGGTTCCCTATACACCACTGTGAGCCTACATGTGAGCATGTGTGTGCGTGTATACTGCGCCACAAAGCAACAAGTAACTAAGGGCAAAGCAGAACAGAAGTGTTTGGCCAGCCAAATGGGTTACAGCTGCATAAAGTGGTAAGGCATTTCTACGCCTGAACACAATGAAGGTTGATTTTACCTTTGACCTCAAAAATGCAGTTGCATTCTGCCTTTGCATTGCATTAAAGTTACAAATTATGATGTAACAATCGATTATATATTACAATCGATCTAGGAGTGTCTAGGAGTGTCTAGTTGGCTTTTCCCCGCAGAGAAGACGACTGGCCAAATTCCTGGATACCAAATTCCTGGATACAACAAATCAGTATTAGGGATGCCAGATACCAAAATACTCTAATTGAATTAGATTGATAGAATTGAATAAACGGTCTAAATGTCAACGAGTACTCCTGTACTCATTTTGTAGGTGCTTTTTTGTGTGAAAAAGATCCATTCCATGTGCGTTACATCCACAGTGGAGATGTGGGTGGAATGCACTGGCCAAACCATTTGTTGTTGTTGCTCTAAACGTGGTAATGTCTTGTATCATTGTCAAGAGAGTAATGTGAATGTTCCACTCTTCTTCAAACGCAGGTAATGTTTTTTTGGTGACGATGAAGTGCCTGTTAGTATAATCTTCAACGTCACACCCAAGATACACAGGTGGGAGGCGTGTGTGGATGTGTGGAGCTCTGTCGGTGCCGAGGTTTACTGCAATGTCCAATAGAGTGAGGCTTCCCACACACCTATTGTGTAATGCTATGGTATGTGTGGATGTATGGAGCTCCGTCTAAGCAGCGGTTTATTTAGATGTCCGCATCCGAGTGAGGGTTAAGCTTCTCAGCTTATGCTTCTATAACGTGTGTGGCGCATTGCATATCCAACATCCCATAAACAACTGAAAAAGTATCATAGTTGCCGTGGAGTGTAACACGACCCCTCCTTCCTAGAACTCAAACCACATTTTTTAAAAATCTGACACAACAGGTTACATTTTTCTTTAAGCTATTGTTTAGGGAAAGGTACTATTGTTTAGGGAATTAACCTTCTGATGTGAACGACAAAACATAGATGACATGGCATCAGCATTGATGTGAAGTACAGAGGATGATGTTTTAGCTTCCATGGAGCAGGTAAGGTGGCTAACTAAACATAACCTGTCAGTCAGCATACATAGCAAGGCTGAAGGGAAAAGAGTTCCACCATCCTCTTTTCCCTGGAAAGTGCCATCCCAAACAGATTTGTTGTGTGAGGTTGGAGAGTAGACATACAGAGTGAAATGGTCCAGTATAACTTCACTAATGCCACAATCAGACTACATCATATTTTTGCCTTTCACAACGGTCACCAAGATTCACCATGTCAGATAAGGCAATCATTGTGCCATAAATTCTTGGGAGAGCCACCATGGCAAACAAAATTCTGTGAAGAACCACAGAATGATAAATACTATTATTGATAAGAAAAATATGTACACAATTATTCATATTTAATAAAATAAATAATAACAATAATAATAATAATATATATTTTTAATAATACTAATTGTAAAAAAAAGACAAATGACAGTGTGAACAAGATCTCACTGGTGGTGCATCCAACAGCTAACCAGAGGTACATTAACTTGAGGTAACAAATGGGCTAAGATGACAGCGCTCAAAAAACCTTTCCTTGGTTTCGTTGTTCCACCTGACAGCATCCCTCCTTCTCTTTGCCCTCTGTGCAGCCTAACAATCTGTCATCCTATTGGTCAAGGAACACATGAACACAACACACTTGTCGAACCTGCCTAGTTTAACATGTCAAAAAAGTCTGAAATGCTAGACTTCCAAGATGCCACATCGCAAGCTGATGACAATGTCAGACTACAGGGGTACGACAGCCCGATCCCACGTCCTGATGTCCAGAATTGCCTGCGATGCAGATTTTTTTCTGCTATCGATAATCAGTCTGCTATGGTTTTGAGTCAGATTATGTAGTTACTGCATTTTTGTACAGTTTATTCTCTAAAACAAAGCGCAATTTAAACTCTTTTGATGAAACAAATTTCAAGAACTAAATGATTTGTTATAACTCAATTTGAACAATATAGTTACTGTGGTTAGATTTTGGATAGCAGTACTCCCGCCTTTATTTGGTGCAGTCTTGACTTATTGACAGTCCAGTTGACTAAGCTCTTAAAGGTAGAACCCCCCTCGCCCTCATCAACAACAAAACACAACTGCAGATGAAGTTGTGTTTTGTTTCCTTCTGGGATCATTAAAGTATTTCTGTCTGTCTGTCTGTCAGATTGATTGCTAGCCATCTCAGATGATTAAGGCAGGGACATCTAAATGATGACAGAATATAGGAAGTGAGAGGTAGTGCATTAGGGACCTGCTGTTTACCATTTGCACCAAGACATGGTTGGACAACAAAGGATAAACTGATATGGAAACATCCACTTTGTGAAGCACACACACTCCCTCACAGTCCCGATGAGGCCCTCCAAGGACACATGGAACACTTCTTCCCACCCCGTTTCCAAGGCAACATTAATATGAGCTTCCGTTTGCTTGAGAGCATCCCGCCCGACAGTTTAAAGAATGATCCAAAAGCAAGATTACATTGTGCAGTATGTGTGTCTGTGTGTGTATGTGAAAGGGTGAGGGGGGAGGGGTTATGTGTGGGCATGCGAGATAGAGAGAATTAAAATAGACTTGTCCTCCAAGCACAACTCTGCGAGCAAATGCAAATGGAAACTAAATAATACTACACACACATATGGTGCTGAAATGCAGTATCAAGACAGGACCATGTAAACTACAAAGGCAATATCAATTAGGTATCATCCAATAAGACATATACAGTATTTAAAGAAAATCCTCATGGCATTCTCTGTCGCCGTTCAGTCACTGATAGCCCTGGCTAGTTGAATCAGTTCCACTCAGATTGTACAATGCTCTGATTAAATAATGGTAGTCCTGTCAGCAATGCTGAAAAGAACACAGTGTCGAAGCAGAATGAAACAGTTCTCTGCTGTTATACACACACACATGCAAGCACACACAGCTGTCCATTAGTGCATGTTCATACAAACACACACATACACACACAAACACATAAGCAGAAAGCCAGGAGTGTGTGACTACGTATTCCACAGTGTATTTCACTGCACTGCTGGGGTGATGCGAGCTTGTTCAATTTGTGAAACATGATTTCATTTTGCTCAAGAAGGGCTAGAGAGATACTTGCTCAGTGTGAGTGTTTGTTGGGGAGAGGGAGAGAGCTAAATACAGATGGAGTAAGCAAGTAAAAAGGGAATGTTTTATTAGTGTACTGTGGGCTTGGAAGCTCATTGCAAGTTTGCCAAGTGATCCAATGGAACAATTTTACGCTCTGCTACTTACTACAGGGGTTTGCCTCCATCAGACCTGACTGATGTGCTGTGCTTGACTACTGCTTGAAAAAAACTCAAACTAATATAAATATATAAAGCTAAGAAATCTGATCACAACTGCTCAATTTAGGTAATACTAACATTGGGTATGGAGATTGAGAAAGGATATCTATAGTAATGTACAAGAGGGCGTTCAAGTAGATTTTGAGGGGCTGGTATTTTCCACCACTGTGGCTGTGTAGATGCTTTACTACTCAGCTAGTGCCTTCCAGTATCAAAGATGTTGCACACAAAAAGGATGTTCTAGTGAACATGAAGTGTAAGTGTGTATGCCTGTCGATTGAACAGCCTCTACAATTAATCCAATCCAATCCACTCAGTATGTGTGTTTGTGTAGAAGAGGAAAAGAGAACTAGAGGGTGGCATTACAGGATGCAGAGAGACAGCGATGGTAGGGTCTTTCAACAACTTGGAAGAGATTACACACCATCTTCCTTGTTGTAAGCTCCAGTTCACATATATTGTATCACATTTTACTGAGGTGACAAGTTGTCCATTTCTGTATGTTCGTCCACATAAATCATGCGTGTACTCATGCAAGAACAACATAGCTATTCACACAAATATGGAAGGCCAAAATTGTCAAAACTACACCTAATAGTAGAATGTTTACTGCGTTAAATAGCATGTTCAATAGTGCGCTTTGATGAGTCAAATGAGCTCCTCTTGATTCTCGCAGCCCAAATGAGCTCCTCTTGATTCTCGCAGCCCAATCAATGATAAGCAAATCCAGACCACACCAACCCATGAATCTATCTTTTTTTATCGATAGATTAATCTATTTATCGTTCAAACTGTGCATTCACTTCAATCCCCAATGTGGAGGCTATATCCAGTGTTTGATCCATGTTGAATACAGTAACACACTGTAGGTTAAACGTTTTGTCTTCCTTTAAGGCTCTGATGGGCGACCCACGGCCAACGTCGGGCCACCGGTGGGCAACTGAGTCCCTAGTTTCTGCTGTGTTTCCCGCATCATTGGCACAAGTCGGCCTTTGTCTGCAGTTTTTTAGCCGATTCAGCATGTTGAATGGAGGGACAGAGGCTGCTTTCTGAGCACAAAACAGAGACAAAACGTGGTGATCTAAGTGAAAATAATGGTTACATCAGAGCATTCCTCATTAAATAAAACTAATATGTTTCAATCTTCCTGTGATCCCTGCTACACGTATTTCTGGGAAGATGACGTTAGCAGAAAGCGGGTGGAAGTCTGATAAAGGAAGGGATTGAGAATGCCTTTGGGGAGGCTCTTGTTTAGTGTCTGTGTGCACTCATGCATGCACACACCCACACACGTAAACACACACTTACAGAAACACACACTCACTGACAGGATCATTAATGAATACGAGCCCTTGAGGTCTGTTTGAGTCTGTGCATGTAATGCTGACTGTTAATGTATGTGTGTGGGTGTGTGTGAGTGTGGGTGCATGTAGTCTTTTGGGGAACATCCCATTGTCCTACTGCGTGATGTGTTGAGGTACCTTTCTGTGTGCAATGCCAGCTATCACCTAATATTCTTACCACAGCAGAGTTATGGAACTCCTTGCCGTGTTTACATTATTTAATTTCCGTCACATCTGCTCTAGGCATTCACTGTAACACAAGCCTTGGGGCTTGTTATTGCATCATTTGCATTCATTTTATGCATTAGTTATAATACACACAGATACACATCCAAATACACACAAGCGCACACACTGTGTGAAGCTGCTTTGCTGACAGAGAGTGAGCTTATGTGTAACTATAACAGTGTGGTCAAACTGCCTGGGCTTACAGCTCATAGAGAACCACTTCGTCAACATCCCTCTGCCTCGTTCCTGTTTCATACAGTTCAGAACACACACACAAAAACACATACATACTCTCACTATCTACATACAGTATATGCAAATCCAGGCACATACTGTATATATGCAATATGAAATGTGTGGGATTGTGTGATTCCCATTGATTCTGTTTGCATGTTTATATACCATGATACACAATTTATTTTTCCTCATGGCTCATACTGCTCTTTTAGTCTTTATAGTCATTAGTTAAAGATGGTTCATATTTCAACTATAGACACAACTCATTATTATTAGCTGATCATATTGCAAAAATAAAAACTAAATATAATAATCACACACATGCACACAAGGAAATAACAGCCCTGGCCCACTGTAAATACTGGATGACAAGTATTAATTTTCACGTAAACACACACGCACGCACACACGCATGCACGCACGCACGCACGCACGCATGCACACACACACACACACACACACACACACACACACACACACACACCACCACATCACCAAGAAATTGTGCAAACTTCTATAGCATTCAGGTTCAGTGCAGAAGTAAAAGCTTTCATCAGAGCAACAGGAAAATGTAGTACACAAATTCAATTTCGTTGTTGAGTATTCAATTTGTACAGTATGTTTGCAATATGTTAGTATTTTAACAGCAGATATTGTATGTGTCCAAGACAAATTTCCTTTGGGTCTATAAGCAAATCTTATCTTATGTTGTAGTCACAATAACTGGCCCAATGGTCTGTCCAAGTAAAAAGGTACCTTACCTTAACAATATGATGATGCAATGACATCAAGTACCTGGATGTAGGGCTCATGAAAAGTATTTATTGTATTATAGGATTATTGTGTTTGAATTTATTTTCATCGAGTAAACAAATAAACATTTTTCAAGTATCAATAACGAAATTACAGTGTGAACATTTTGCAAACATGCAATGAAGAGCAGAAGAGAGTGCTTGAGGTTGAACCTTACGGTAGTGCCAAAAAATGCTACAGTGAGCAAATTCAAAGACAGGGTAATGTAAATGACATCTGTAGCGAAAAAAGCATATAACTGACTTTGACGTGGCAACAGGAAGACATATGAAGGCGATCATTTATTTATATATTACTATGTAGCACTAGTAGAACAATCCAAAGCAGATGGTGTACTTAGTTTTGCTAAATGCTAAAAACCAGTTTATTATAATTTGGATTGGATTAACACATATTTTAGCACACATGAGGTTTATAATTTGGATGGGATTAACACATAGTTCAGCACACATGAGGTTTATAATTTGGATGGGATTAACACATATTTC
>OMKI01008156.1:0-15641 GCA_900302315.1 Phycis blennoides
GCTGCCATCAAGAAGGCCCAGCAGAGACTCCACTTTCTCCGGGTGCTGCGGAGGAACCATCTAGAGGAGAAACTGCTGGTGTCCTTCTACCGGGCCACCATCGAGCCGGTGCTGCTGTACTGCACGACCGTCTGGTTCACTGCCTGCTCTGCTGCAGACAGGAAAGCACTACAGAGGGTCACCAGGTCAGCAGAAAAGATCATTGGCTGTCCTCTTCCCACCCTGGAGAACATTAACAGCTCCCGAGGCATCAGCAGAGCCATTAAAATAATAAAGGACTCCTCACACCCCGGACATCATCTGTTCAATCTGTTGCCATCAGGGAAGAGACTCAGGTCACTCGGTAGTAGAACTAACAGACTGAAGAATAGTTTCTATCCCTGGGTCACGAGGTTACTGAACTCAGCACCTCATCTTCCAATTTAATTTAATTTAACTTGCATCTTTTCATATTTATTTATTTATCTACAGCCCAATCTACCTCCTACATAACTTCATATTTATTCTCACACCCTCATTTGCACTACCACTTTTCAGTATTTGAATCTGCACTGTTTTTAAGTTTTTAAGTTTTAAGTATGTGTGCTATCTTTGCTATTTTTGTGGCCTTTTTCTTTCTTCTTTCTCCCTTTCTTCTTTTATATGCACTAAAACTGTGGCAGCTACTGTAATCTCGTCATGTCCTGGATGTGATGACAATAAAAAGCTTGAATCTTGAATCTTGCACAGGAGATGGGCAGATATGGTTCTGTCGATACAGAGCCATAATTTGGTCAATAAAGCTATAGGTGAATTACGAAGTACCATGCCCTAAACAATAGCCTACAATAGCGAACTAAAACTCAATTAACTCAGATATGTCTCACATTTGAAAATGAATATGACATTAAATGTGCGGTTAAGAAGTTATTAAAGGTTTCACAACAGTAAAAAGCAAGTACAAATCTGCGTGGCCAGGGAAGCAGTGTGGATGTTGCATAACCTGACATGCTAGATGCACAGGATATGGCATTTTCAAAAAATACTTGCCAGGTGATTGGATGAACCATCTCTCTCTCACTGTCTATCTCACATAGATCACGTAGTTCCTCATTAAATGCAGATTGATAGGACATAAATGCAACTTGAAGGCAAGATGGATTCTCACGGGAAAGTTTTCTCACAAATCTAGCCGCCTCGAAAGGTTAGGTATAACGCACATAGACGCACATATCAGTGGCGTGGGCGTCCATATAAACTGTGAATATGGCACGTCTGATGCATTTTATTAATAAAACGCATTTTGTTAATAAAACTAAATTCTTTTCTGTTAAAACTTACATCATCTGCTGTTTTTCCTCAGATTATAAAATGTTCTAATGCCAATAACTACATTCTGTTACACGGATCAGCGAGTGGTGCTCACTGCAGAGCCAAATGGTGGAGCTTGATCTAGTCCAGCTCCACCTCTTGACCTAGTTCATTTGATTGGGTTTTACCCTAGCCAATCAATCCAGTTATGGTTAGGGTTATGGTAAGGTTTCGGGTTTTGGATAGGTTTAGGTTTTGAGGTTAGGATAATGGCAAGGTTCAGGGGTTAAGGTTAGGGTTATAGTTATGTTTAAGGGTTATGATTACGATTAGGTAGAACAAACAAGGTTTCCGAAAAACACTTATTCCGAGTGGCATACTCTAGTCACACACTGACAGAGTATGCCACTGTTATGTGATACTTGTTTTTTTTTACTTGTCTGTAAGGTGTCGTTGAGTGCTTTGAAAGGGGCATTTAAATCAAATGCATTATTATTATTATTCTGATATGCTTTTTTTCCCTTGTTCCAACTTCAGTCACGCCATGGGCATTTCCGTCATGCCAGAGGTGTGGCACGCCAGGGGCTTCTCCGGGGGTGTAGCTAGATGCTTCTTGAACTTGTACAATCAAGTTGTATCAGTGAGGTGGGAAGCGGCTGGACCTGAGCCAAGGGTGTGGCTGGACCTAGAGGCAGAGCTGGACTTGGCCAAGCTCCCATTGACTCTGCAGTGAGCAGCCTCTCGATCAGTCAGGACCTCTAGTCCCCCACATTGATTTCAGTGGGCGGGAGTACTCGGGAGCCTTGTGTACTTGCCTACTTGTACTTGTAGGCAAGTACACAAGGCAGTAGTACTTGCCTATTGATCGTCGCTATCATCGTGTGTCCTGCAGATACTGCTGTTAGTTATTGAATCAACTAGGTTTTGCCTTTTGTTTGATTCATAAAGAAATCCCAATGTGCTTTTGGGTTGCCATTTCGTGCGTGCCTGTTTCTAAGGGGATAATGAACATAACCAACACAAATTGTAAGAAACTTTTTTATATATGTATTTTTTAAATGTATCAATGTGACATGCAGGTCCTCTACCATCTGCTCCTTGCCTTCAGCAGCACGGTCAAAACAATGAGAATAACAATACAATTATTACTATCTACTAAATTTGCTACTAATATACAGTGATGAGTTTGTGTTCCACCCAGCCCTGCTATTGTTAGCCTGTAGCCTGTTAGCCTGTCTCTCTGTAGTAATTTGAGGCAGAGGTAGATCAATTGCATGGCCAAAATTACAAACAAAGCCGTTTTTTACAAACAAAATTACAAACAAACAGAAAAATGCCTGGAAGTCGCTGACCTTCAGCGCTTCAGGTTGTAACCTTTGCATAGACAGACAAATACATCTTGCCTGTGAATATACTGCTGCGTTGTGTGTTTACCTATTTTTGGCACTGATGGCGAACAATGCAGCTGTTCACACAAGCTTGTGCAGAGCCTCCCTGGCGCGTTGTAGCTGCATTGCATGTTTAGTTTTTTTTAGCTCTGGCTTGAAGACCTATTTTAGTTGTAACAGGATTTGTTAACTCGCAATATGGGTCAGTGAATTAATTCACAAAAGGTCAAAAGGAGATTCAGGACACATCCACCCAGAAACAGCTGAATCACCAAATACATAACAGCTTCGAAAGTAAACTTGGATGGGAAAATATAGTTGGTGGTGGAGAAAGTTAAACAAAATTAATCTGTATCTAGAGTTTAATGTAGAGCCTGCTACTTAGCCAGGCTGGTAACCAATTACCGTACACTGAGTTTATCAGCTGAGTTTGAGATGTGTATTGATATACTGTATATATTCATAATATTTTTAGTTTATAGATCCTGTTGTCCATCACTTTCCTTATTTCCTATTATGTCCTTTGGCTGAAAAGGGTTAAAAACCCATGCATATTCTGTGTTATAGGTAAGGTTCCTACCACACCGTTAACCCTGGTTTCTCTTTATCACTAGGCCTCTTTCTCAGGTTTTTGCCAAACCAAACATACCTAAAGTTGAGTAAATATCAATACCTAAAAGGGCTATACATGTCATATTAGAAAGATAATATGAGACCTACGAGACAGTACAAGATATGTACAAATGAAATAATCAATGTGGATGCTACTGAGTTAGAGTGAATAAAGCTAGAACACAGAAAATATGGAGTTTAATTTCTGCATGAAATACATTTCATGGTTTAGAATGTGTACCACATTCAGGCATTTTAGTAGAGGTAGATTTAGTTTTTTTACGTTTGGGCTCTTTTATATCTATAAGACCAGTTCAGTTTCAGTTATATTAGTCACACATGTACGAGAAAAACAGGTCCATTCAGCAGTAAGAGCACTGGTCGTAATAACAGTGCTAGTCATGTAAAGATAAAATGAGAACATTCAATTAAAAAAGAATAATAGAATGACATAAATATGACACTATGTAAATATATTAAAACAAGGATTTGGCTGTAATAGTGTATACAGTGTATATAGAATATAAACATGGACATGGTTGTCCAAGAGAGATCATGCACACCAAGGAACTTAAAGCTGCTGACCCTTTTAACCTCAGCCTCACCAATGTGGTCGGAGAGGCATCCACTTCCCTGTTGTATTCTGTAGTCAATACATCATCTCTTTAGTTTTGCTGGCGTTGAGGGAGAGGTTATTGTCCTGGCACCAGACAGTAATTGTCTTCACCATCTATCGGCAGGCCATCTCAGGAGGGGGCTGAGCACAGATCCATCCCAACGCGCGCAAAACGACTCGCAGGACAACAGTGTGGGCGCCCATCCATGCAAGATAAAAATAGACATGCTCCCATCCGTGTCAGATAAAAAACACACGGGATACAATGTCCACAAAGGCGACAGTGAAGCCTGCAGTTCTGTGAATCAAAGTCCACAAGATTACTATTCCAACCCATTTTATCCAGATAGTCGTGCTACAGTAGAGATCAGTCACGATAGCACCAATGTGAAATATAACTGTGTCCTGTCTGCATATATTACAATATATTCTTGCCAGAACATCTCCGCACGCTTTTGGGTGAAAACAAGCATTGTAAAGGAGCAAGGGCCAAATTTGAAACACTAGGGGTATTGTGGCTAAAAGCTGCTGTGTTGTATTTTGAATGTATATTTTTAAATAAACAAGTTTACGATGTTCTTTACTTCCCTAGAGAACAAAGGACAGTAGAGGAAGAGATGTGTTGCTTCAGGCCGTCCACAGAGGGTAAGGGTTATGACACCTCCGGCCAATTGGTGGGGTTTTTCAACTGAGGGATTGTCATCAATCCCTATTGCTTTTTTTTGTCTATACAACAATGCCTGAATTGATCTGCAGCGACATAAGATGGTTGTTTGCCTAGCTGGCCATAGGATTTTGGTTTCTAATTGCTAAAAAGAAATGCGGTATTGTTATTATTCTTATTACGCTATTAAATTAGCAAAGACTTACAAAGAGTATTTAAAATGACCGCCAGTCAAATTAGCTGCTGTTTTCACTCAAAAAGGGGGCATGACACAACGGCCAAGTACGTATATAGGCTCATCTCATGTATTGAAGAGCGCACATTTAGGGATTTTATGTTTGATGATATTCACAATATTTCGACAATATTTTATCACTGATAAAACACATTTTTTTCTAAATATGAAGGACATCGTGTGGCACTCTGGGAAGTATGTGTGAAACATTGGGCAATGTGTGAACAAGATTTATCAGAAATAATTCAGCTTTTCATGAGCTTCTGAGTTTAGGAAGCAAAAAAGAGTGAATATTGAACATATTGATACATGGTGCATCTTCCAAATGCAAGACAAATCTTGAAGTTAATCTGATGTCTAGAACGTTGTTCTAACTAAAAGTTAGAACATGTATTCTTGAAACAAAAATAATTGAGCACATTACAGTAAAATATTTCTACTTTGAAAATAAGACAAATATAAGTGCTGTCATAGCCTTACGCAAAAATAGGTGGAGCTGGGTTGGGGGTGCACTCACAGGGTGGGCCGAGTGCGCGTCCCACCAAAGCATTGGTAGTCACACCCGCAAACGTTTTAACCCTTGCACGAAGAGGGGATGGTGGAGTTGAATGCTGAGCTGTAATTGATGAACAGCATTCTCACATATGCATTCATTTTGTCCATGTAAGTGATTGGAATGTGTGTCACCAAGGAAGGGCATAGCATCATTTGTGGCCCTGTTTGGTCTGAATGCAAACTGAAGATGATCCAAGGTGTCAGGAAGGGAGTCTTTTGACTAGTTGACTAGCTCGAAACACTTCATGATGACACTGGTTTGGAAGGGACAACGACGGGACCACGGACTGACTCAGGGAGAGGTTGAAGATGTTGAAGATGAAGGGGGGTTGACCCTTTTGAAAGACTGTCTGATATCGCACACATATGGACTCATGGCGGGCATTGTGTTGTCAACATCGAACCGAACGTAAAAAGGTAAAAGGTGTTGAGCTTGTCTGGGAGCGAAGTGATGGGCTGAATAATGTCCCGGTTTTCACCTTTCTAGTCTGTTCTGCAGATTAATCCACTGGCTACTTTCAGGTGTCTAGGTCCCCTAAGAGGAGACAGTGGTCCGGGATTTGAGTGTGAATTTTGAGTGTGGTTATCCAGGGTTTTCGGTTGGGGTAGCGCAGACAATGGCTTTTGGAACATCATCTCAAGTTACTCTGACCACTTGCCTAATGCGTTTTTTTTTTTACCCAAATTTTGGATTTGGGGTGTAAAAATATGAAGCTACAAGTCACGCTGACGGTTGGCAATAAAAACAAATCATATTTGGGTAGTGCTCTCAAAGTTGCTGTACGTAACAATTAAATAAAGTACCTGCAAAATGCGTATAATTATGCTTTACAATATTTTATTTAAAAGATGAAGTAGACAACATTAGTCTTTGTCTCTCACAGCCTTGTAATGGTGATAATCATACACTGATTAAGGATTAAGGAATTAAGGAACCAGTCGATGCTTGCAAAATCTAGGTTTGGATGTTTGAATATATCCTATGTTTCCTACCGGATTGGGAGAGTCCTATGCTGCCATATTACCAAAATTTGCCATCTATTTAGGAAGCAACCTTGCAATTGAGACAATACAATAATAACAAAATTAAATCTTACCCAGTAAAGGACGTCAGTCCAACCTTGTGTTGTAATACACTGGTAGACAGTAAGCATAGAAAAGCCAAGGTTGTCAAAGTGGGTGATGCCATGGTTTGGGCCAGGCCAGCCAGCTCGGCATTCTGTACCATTGATAGTACATCGTCGTCCATTTCCTGCCTGTGCACATGGAGAAGCCTTCTCATTCTCCACCGTTGCAATAATATCTAAATGGACAAGAGAACAGAATTCAGGATAGTCATTGGTTTTCATGCTCATATACTGTAGCTCTGTGTACATTAAGTGGAAAACATAGGATGGGCCAAATGCAGAGAACAAATTCCATTCCCATATCTAAAAAATACTGAGAATGACCAATAAAGACCGTAAGGTCCTCTGTAAGTTGAGGTGGTGCATTTGGACCATTGTTTGTGACTGTGAGTATGTGTGGGTTCATATGCATATGTTACAATGCTTTTATACTGCATACTTGTGCCTGTGAAATAGCAGGTCTTGTGCATCTTGCACTTAAAGAGTTCCAGACCCATGATTGAGTAGATGGTGACCATGAAGAAGACAAGGAGTGTGATGTGGAACAGAGGCAGCATGGACTTCAAAATGGAATTCATCACAACCTGCAGGCCTGGAGGAAAAAATCTGTATTTGATCTCAACAATAGTACTCATCAAAAATGTTAGTGAAGATTAAAACATCTTCAAACAAGTATTCACTTTCTTACTTGGGACTCCAGAGACCAGTCTCAGTGGTCGAAGGACTCTGAACGCTCTCAGTGCTTTCATGTCAAACCCACCACCTTTCTCTCCAACTGGGGCCTCCACTCCACTTAAGTGATTGATAGCATCCATTGCCACTGTAAACAACCTTGGTAGATAAAATACAGGTACATAATGTAAATTCCATTCCTAGGCATAGTATGAGTGACAACTTATTTAAGGCAAATTAATATTCAATCATTTGAAGAATATTAAAGGGTATATGGAAGTGTTGCAGAATTTTTATGATTACATAAATTATACAATAATATGCAATTGCAGAGTGCTAATTTATAAATTATTATAATACATGTATTTACAATACTACTTTCCCTCCTGGATTTTAATATCCTAAAATATAAATCTAAAATAATCTTACATTTATCCTTAAATTGAAGGTTTATTTTGTCCCAGTTTTTGATTTAAACTTACCCAACAGACACACAAACAAAGTCTAATATATTCCAGCAATTTCTTAAGTATGCATCTGCATGAAAAAGGAAGCCATATGCCACTATCTTCAGGAAGCATTCTACTGAGAAGATTATGAGGAAAATGTATTCCAGACTTTCCTGTAGGAGAGAAAAACAAAATCATTACGTCAGAATGTTGTAATCTTTATTATTTACTTTTTGATTTACTTTATATCAGTTTTTCCACACAGAACCAACAAATTGTAGGGCACCTAACATGGCACTAGTACTGTACTAATTGACTGTTAAATGTTGTCACTGTAAGTATACACAATGTGTGTGTGGATGTGTGGAGCGGTCTAGGCGGTGGTTTATTTTGATGTCCACGTCCAAGAAGATTAAGCTTGTCAGACAGTCAGACACACCACTCATTTTATATACAACATCGCTCAGTATACCACTCGAACAAAAAGACGGTAGGCTACTAAGAAAGTATCACAAAGTTGGTGTGGGTCGTAATAGTGGGCATAACACGACCCCCTATTTCCAAGTTCTCTGAGCCCCAAATTTGAGTAATCAATAGTAATCAAAAGATTCTTGCCACTTTTAACGGTCTGTACATACTCTACTGTAGAGAGCGCTTGCAAACCCACAAACCTACATGCTCACTGTTGGATATTCAAGGTTGAATTGTAAATGTTCAAGTCTTCAAAACAGGACTGTTCTGAACTTAACAAAATATAGGAGCAGTAGCACAGTACAGTAGTTTTCTAACCAGAGTGGGGCATCATCAGTTGTAGAACGCACAACTGTTGTGGCACTATTTAGGGCCTGATCTAAAACATACATTTGTACTATTTGTTCTTTCTTCGAAATGAAACAGCACTAACAACAACCATATGAGGCAAGAAGGCTGGAAGAGGTTGGCACCCTATCTCGGTGCAACCGCAAGTGAGTTTATCATTTTTGGATCAGTGAATGATCAATTTACAGATATGTCTAAAATTATGCCTTTACAAGTAACAATTGTTAATATGCTACCTAAAAAAAGTGGGCAAGTGCGCTGCCTTCTCTCACAGACTGCAGCTGTTGTTGGCCACCTGTCCCAGTCTCTGTCACTGCCAAGTGACAGCATGGATCGCCTTTCAACTTTGCAATGACCCAGAACCACAGCGACCACGTGCCTACTCAAATATCTAACAATAAAACACACTATGGGCTCACAGACATTTACAAAATGTAAGATATTTGTTGCTCATGCTTTAGCAGCATGGTGGGTTGCATGTGACTCAAGTTAAATATCCCAAATGTATCACTGCCTTTTTATTTTAGTCAGACATTGTCATTGTTCATTGCTTTGTGAGTTTGAGTTGACGTGAGTGTTGTTTTCCTTGTGCGGTTTCAACACTAACACAAATGATACCAATATCTAAGCTGTTGCTTTCGACAAAATCATATGATCATAAAAGGCCAAGTGAATTTACTGAAATCTCAGGCATGCACACAAACACAGAGACCTACCAAGTTGCTATTTGTATTGTTGCTGTCCTCCTCTGGCATTGGCAAGTACACAGCTAAGGCCACACAATTGGCAAAGATGGCGAGTAAGATGATGATTTCAAAAGGTCTGGGAAAATGTATTGGAAACCCACGTGGTATCATGACTGTATTAGGTCTATAATAATAATAATAACAATAATAATAATAACAATAATAATAATAATAATAATAATATCCATATCCATATCCATATCCATATCCATATCCATTGTAATTTAAGGTAGCCCAGAACCATCAGGAAACCCAATACAATATATTGATCAGTTCACACAACAGACATTACTGTTAGCAAGTAATAACAGTTAACTTGATGAATTCAAAAACAAGGTAATTGCTGTAAGACAAAATAGGGCCTATAGCCCTATTTTGGCTGTAAAATAAATTATGTTATGAAGATAAATACTTAGCATAAAGCCATCTGTCATTGAACTATGACATATGTATAATTTAATGCTAATGCTAATATTTTTCCCATGGAATTTAGAACTTGAACATCCTATGACATTCTGTATATTGTCTCGTAATTAAATCATTAACAATTGAATGGACTGGTAAATAATACAGTCTAAATGTGTTCCATAATATAGAAAGACCACTTTTATCACCCTGCATGCTTCTTGAAGATCTGTATTAAAGTTATTCTTATAATCATAAATTTTATTATAATTTTAGAGATATTATGTTAATCTAAACAATATTCCTTATAATCAAATGTTACACTTTTATTTATTTCCCTTTGTGTGTTTTCCATTCATTATATTGCATATGTAAATCTAGGTGGGCATTCAAAGCTACCAAAGAGCAATAAATAACATGGGATTTGTAATAAAATGTAATGTTTTGTAACTTAAAGTCTGAACAAGAACCTTGAAGGATACTTCCACTCCACAATGTTGATGCAGGCCTTACGGAAAGGATTCTTCAGTGTCAGGAAAAAAAGGGAGCGTAAAGGGCGAGGATTACCTCCTGTGGCCATCATCTTCTTAAGCTTTTCCTTCTGCTTTCTCTTGAGAGTTTCCTCGTCCATGATGTAGGACTGTGTTTGAGGATTGGTACAATCAGCCATTGAGATATAACTGTGATTGATAGAAGCAATAGCAGAACAAGATTTTTTTCCTTGTTTTAATAAATATCTTCTGTAGGTCTCTCCAAATACTTTCTGTCCGATCCTTGTCTCTTTCCTATCTTGAAGTTAGCAAGTAGCCTAACCGCTCTCTATACAGCTCTCAGCTCTACATAAAGGGCATGCCTTTGTGGAACAGTTGGTTGTAGAACAAAATAAATATAGACAATGGGAGTGGCTATACGGGAGTAGGGTAGCAAATGTTGAAGACACATGTCAATGCAGGATCTAGAATTCAGATTGGCCCTCTCCTCTCCTCCTCCTCTCCACCCTCCCTGTTCCCTGATCCTAGCTCAAAGATCACACTTACAGGGTGTGCTGGAAAGTGTCTGAACCTTGTAGTCTCACCGCTAGGTCCCTCAGGGTCCTGGTCTCAGTCCCATCCTCCTCTCTCTGTACACCAAGTCACTGGGTTCAATCATTCACTAATATGGCTTTTCCTACTACAGTTATGCTGGATGGAAGATATGTTATCTCTAGTTTCTATAATATAGCACATGAAGCATTTCGCCAATTTGATTTGATGTATTTGTATGATTCTTGCACTTTTTGGGTTGTATCTTCATGGTCAATGCCCCTATTGTAAGTCACTTTGGACAATCAGCCAAATAAATGTAATGTAATGTTCACTACATCAGATCACAACCCAAGACGAAGCTTGCCACCCTGATTGGAAGATCATGATGATGCTATTGCAACCTGATTGGAAGAGAGTCACCATAGATGACGTTCTAGTAGATGCTCTGTGAGACACTGAAGCCTAAGCCAGCATTATCAACAAGGTCTGGAAGAAAAGACACTCCCACACACAATCCTGAGACATGTTGTAGAGCTGCTGGGGTCTGGGACGAGTGGTCTAGCTGTTAACCAAACAGATATCGCTTTCCCTGGCTGGATTGAGTTGCAGTTCAGAAGTCCCGATGGCACAGAAGTTCACACAGCCCCCATTCTTGTGCCTGTTAATTCAGGCATGGCAAGGAACCCCATCATCGGTTTCAATGTTATCAAAGAGATAATACAAGCAAAATGCACACAGACGGCAGATCAGGAGGTCATTCAGATGGTGAACACTGCATTCGTCATCACTGCAAAAATAGCATTATATTTTTTACCACCATCTAAAAATAGATGGTGGTGAAGCTATTCCAGATCCCAGACTGTAAGCATGCTGCAGTGGCTGGAACAGGCCACAGAATAGTTATCTTGTCTGCCAATGAATTAAACACTGTCAGAGTGAATGCCCACCTTGGAGCTCACAGCTCAGCAAGTTCAAAGAGATTCATGCCCAGTGAACTGTACCCCAACCCCTGACAGCTTGGAAATATATGAGGGCTTGGTGAAGGCTAGTGATGGAAACAAAAGCACCATAATCATCAATCATCAATCTAGCCCAATGTAACAACACTACAAACCAACTCCATACAGTGAAAGCAGTGTATTCAGTCAGTAGTCACCAGCCTTTTATGCAGTTAACAACATGGATCCCTGCACTGGCAAGCCGCAGGCGAGCAGTCAAAAGTCACACCCTGTTGTTGAATGACATTGGATGTATCCCATCTTCAAACATGCATGACAACAGCAATGGTGGGTCAATAGAGGGCGCAATGGGCCACCCATCCGTGAAATATTGACTTGTATATATCTACCAAGTTCAACCATGAATCGATCAACAATAACAAATATGAAATATATCAACAAAAATACATTGCTTTTTTCTTGTGTAATGGTGTGATAGGCCGCACCTGCCACTGCCAGCAACCATTTAAACGCGTCCGAACGTCGATTCTTAAGCTAGGCTTGCTATTTGACATTCAAAAGCCCTCCTCCAGGTCAAGGGCACCGGTAACACTGGAGTCTATGAGAGCCAGCAAAATTTTTGCTCTCTTACAAGCAGAGGTAGCTTTTCATTGGCGGATGAAAATTAGCTGTGCCCCCAGAGCAATGGCATTTTTTTCCATATTTTTAATCTTAACATGAATGGACAATTCATCGAATTAATCAAATACGTCCATCCACAAGCATTTGTGCCACAACTTTAACTAGTTACAGAGAAGAGAAGATGGCTAGCGGAGACTTGTCAATTTGTGAAATGATCATGGCAACTGCGGTCAAGGAAAAAATTATTGATCATTACGTCAAACACCATTTTTTCGTCGGTCAGATGTGGACAAGAAAAGGATGAAGGACTTGGGACCTGTCCGGATTGAACCCTAACACTAGTTCAACAATATCCAATATCTCTCCCTTGATTCTATTGATATTTCAACAATATTCAATGTATCCAATGTTTTCTAATGTTTAGTACTAGAAATGTCTTGTCCTGCCTGTTGTGCCTGTGCACTTTATCTGTTTCACCGTGGGAGAGTGAGAAACGTCCTCTTGATACCTTGTCTTGCCATGTGAAGGAATTGACAATAAAGCTACTTTGACTTTGACTTTGATCTCCCTTGATCCTATTGATAGTTCAACAATATCCAATATCTGTCTCTAATTGTATTGATAGTTTAACAATGATCTAATTAAACTGGTGTTTAGATGGTGTAACATGTGGTCTATTTTCATTAAAGTAGCCTACGTTTTTATCTATTCTGCCCCAAAACTCTTAATTTCAGATCAACAATATTAGTCTATTTGCCAGCCTATAGAGCCCCATTGTGAACCCGCAAATGTTGAGTACACCAAAGTTTTATGTTAGAAATGTACAGTATGGGTCCCCAGCATTTAGAAACTGCCGAATGCTAACTTGTATATGTTGGGCAATTTGCAGAATTAGCATTATTAGCATTAATTAGCATAATCGCCTATGGGCAATATTTCAGCAACTGCTTGGCCGATTTGCACAATATTGGAGTGGTTTTGGGGGTTATTGAGGATGCTGAGTCAATTTCTGACATTTTAAAAATTCAAAATGGCAGTGTAAATCAAAAGTGGCCATATTTCAACTCCCGGTGGGCCGATTTGGATGAATTTTGAGTCAATTTAAAGGTTATTTATATGCTTAATACATTGGACCTGCATTTCAGAATTAAGGGAGCACAATGTCATGTGTGAATTTCTTCAGTTCTGCTCGCGTTTTTGGCTGCAGAACTTTGTGTCATTGCCGCTGTGGTTACTGCATCGGGAAGATGGAATAATGATGGACAAAACAGAGCTTTTTACATTTGGATCATATCATCTCAATGCAAATAAGTTGATCAAATAGAAGCAGATAACCATGATTACAGTGTGTATGTAGTGCATATTTCATTACAATTTTGGTGCTCAGACCTGGGATGCACACCCTCATGTCATTCATTGGCTCAATCGGAGAACTGATGAATTAAACCGATGTGGAGGAGCTAGTAGGTGTGTCATTTGGAGGCCTGACATCCATCTTCAATGGGAAGGCCTGGCCCAAGGGTATACGAGCCTTCCGTATGGTTGTGTCTGCTCTTCTTCATGACTTCTTACTGGACAGAGAGAAGACGTACAAGCAGATAACAGCATTCCTGGAGAAAGCTAGAGAGCGCCCCATTGCTTCATCACCCCAACCCTAATAGCTCACAAGTTATGGCAAGCAGAAAGAGAGAGTGACTGGCTGCTGCAACAACAATGCCTTGAAGAGATGCTGCCCTATTTCTTTGCCGCCGTTCATCACAACTACTTAAGATGGCTCACATGGCATCTACGTGACATGCAGCACCTTCCTGCTACTGCCAAGGATGACCTCCTTGCAGGAAGCCATGTGTGCCACTACTCAGATGGTGCAGCTGCAGTGAGTGGAGATATGTTTGGGGAGCAGACATGCATCAAGCAAGGAAAGGGAGTAGGAGGCATGAAGGGCATCTCCACTAACCCTGAGCAGGTCGCAGTGTGGATCCAATCTTTCGGCATCTGCTCCCATCTCTCCAAGTCATTGGATGAGATGTACGATGATGCTGAAGCATTGGAACAGAAAATGAAGCCCATCAGACACAAAGAAGAGGGTAAAGGATGGCGGGAGTTGGACACAGAGGACCGGGCTAAAATCCTGAGAGTGCTATGGGAAAACTCTCACCCACTCACCACAGAGACTACTACCCTCTACCATATCATAAATGGCCAGGTGGCGGATGGAAAGGTAATCGTGCAAGATGCATTGAAGATCAGGCAGGACATCAACACATTGTTCTCTTCATCACTTCCTGGGGGATTTTATGCACCCATCTCAAATAAGGCGGTGACAATGAAATTCAAGACAAAAAGAGTGAAGGTCAATGGGAAGATCATATGTGACCTTGAGGCATTGTTTGCTCGGCTGCTGGTGGTGGGGAGCAAGAGAAGAATGGAGCTCTCTACCCTCTTTAACTACGAGGTCAGCCCGGTCCCTGCATCCATCATCGATGAGTATTGATGCCTCAGAAAGGGTAACAAGTCTGTGATTGTTCAGTGTCTTGGAATCCTTGTTCCCAATCCATTTACATTTACATTTAGGGCATTTAGCAGACGCTTTTATCCAAAGCGACTTACAAAGAGTACATTTGTCATAAGAAGGTTAAACATTTCATTGCTGCTAATACAGTAAGAAAGTCACCAGAACAAGTTTCAAGCATTTCAATTGCTAGATTAACCATTGCTAGTATACAACATCTTTGACTAAGTTACAAAGAGCGATCAAAGTGCTAACTTACAAAGAGCAATTAAAGTGCCACGACGTACAACAAATAAGAGCATGAGGGTAAGGTTATGCAGGGTTCAGATGAACTCTGAACAAGTGGGCCTTGAGTCTCTTCCGGAAGATGGGGAGTGACTCTGCAGTCCTGACATTGGCCGGGAGCTCGTTCCACCACTGCGGTGACAAAACGGAGAAGAGTTGGGATTTCGCCATCCGACCTTTTCCTCCTTTTAGTGATGGCGGTACCAGTCGACCAGCTGAGGTAGTTGAACGGAGTGCTCGAGCAGGGGCGTGGTGTTTCACTAATGTTTGGAGGTAGGTAGGGGCAGTTCCATCGACGGCTTTGTAGGCCAGTAGCATCGTCTTGAATTTGATGCGAGCCACTACAGGAAGCCAGTGGAGGTCTTGGAAGAGGGGGGTCACGTGGGAGAATTTGTTTCGGTTGAACACGAGGCGTGCTGCAGCATTCTGGATCCGCTGCAATGCTTTAATCGCGGTTGCAGGGAGTCCAGCTAAGAGCGAGTTGCAGTAGTCGAGGCGGGAGATGACAAGTGCTTGGGTCAGGAGCTGTGTCGCTTCCCTCGTGAGGAAAGGCCAGATCCTGCGGATGTTGTAGAGAGCAAATCTACAGGAGCGGGTCACTGCAGTGATGTTTGCAGTGCAGGACAGTTGGTTGTCGACTATTACACCCAGGTTCCTTGCG
>OMKI01008175.1:9588-28929 GCA_900302315.1 Phycis blennoides
TTCCCCCCCCCCCCCCCTTCACACCCCTCAGGACCCAGAAGGCAGAGGCTTTTGCGCGGAGTGGGTGTCTCTGGGAGCTGTCATTGTGCTTGGTTCTGCTACAAAGGACAGCTGAGTGCGAAGGGAAGCTTTAGAGATTACAGAAGGGGCGCCTGAATGGTAGAGAGGACGACGAAAAAGGAGGAGGAGGAGGTGGAGGAAGGGGAAGAGCATGGGACCGCAGGAACAATCTCTGGAAGGTGAATGGTGATGAATGGAGGTGATCACGGGAACTGACAGCCCCTCCGAGACATCTGGTTGTTTAAGCGATTGACTCTTTTTGGAAGACGGAGGAGGCAGCTGTGTCACGCCGAGACCGGCTGTGCTTGTTGCTAAGCAAAGTGTCGGACCCGAAGTTGTTGTCGGTGATTTGTTATCAGGAGTCACCGCTAACTGCCACACCATGAAGGGGGACTCCGAAGAGAGCATAGAGAGCACCAAGCCCTCCAACCTGCAAGCCTTTGCCAACATATCCACCCTCCATGGGATGAGCCACATATTCGCCTATGGGCACATGACGTTTCGCCGGTTCCTGTGGACCCTCTCCTTCCTGGGCTCCCTGGGCTTGCTGCTGCTGGTGTGCATGGACCGCGTGTCGTACTACTTTGAGTATCCCCACGTCACCAAGCTGGACGAGGTGGCGGCGCCCAACCTCACGTTCCCCGCGGTGACCTTCTGTAACCTCAATGAGTTCCGCTTCTCGAAGATCACCAAGAACGACCTCTATCACGTCGGGGAGCTTCTGGCCCTCCTCAACAGTAATTACCAGATAGCCAACCCGCACCTGGCCGAGCCCGAGGTGCTGGCCGCCCTCAAGGATAAGGCAAACTTCCAGAACTTCAAGCCGAAGCTGTTCAACATGACCGACTTCTACAACCGCACGGGTCATGACATCGGTGAGATGCTCCTGCAGTGCACCTTCCGTGGCGAGGACTGCCTTCCAACCAACTTCACCACTGTGAGTACATTACACTTCACTGTCATGTGTGTGCTGTTTACACGGCCAGGCCTGAAGGTGAGCCGTGTGGTTTAAGCCGTCGAGTTGTACGCGTTAAAGTCTTATCGTCTCGAAAGAATGGAGCCCACAAAATCGGAACAGATGAACGGTGTTGTTTTCGCTGTGATTTCACATGCTTCGGGATTTCACGACGGCCTTCTGCCATTGCTGACTGCCACATATGGCCACTGCTTGGATTCATCAGTAGAGCCCCTGGCTACAGTGTGTTGCTTTTTACCTAAGATTCTGTTGTGTACAGAGATGCTAAAAACGTGTTGCATTTCTTGGTTTAATTCACAGTTTGGTTACTTTGTTATGGAAACTACCTTGTTATTTACTGACACTCAGCCTACTCGTGTGTGTGTGTGTGTGTGTGTGGTCAAATTAAAACATGAACAGTATATTTTGCATTGATGTTTTTTTGTCCAAATCAACTTGAATTGGTCTACTATCTATATACATATCTAACCAACAACGGTCAGTCTCAAACATACTGTGTATGTCTACTATATGTGGAAGTCCTTTCTTTTGGTAGAAACTGCACTCTGCAATGGTGGGAGATAGTAACACATTCCAGATGTTTATCAACAGAAGTTGTTGCTGTGTCTGCCCTTATATTATAATGTCAAACATTTGAAAGTGTGAAATTTTGTTGTTGTTGTTGCTTTCATACATGAGTTGCATATGTATGAGTGTTTGCTCAGTAAGTGCAGCGCTGTGAATTTCAAGTGCATACAGCAATTTGCTGACACTGATAAATAGCTTTTCTGACTTTTCTGACTTAATTCCGAGATGGCGGGCGTGTGTGTTGCAGTTTGCTATCAGTGAGGTGCAGTCAGGCGTGGGAAGCGTATTTGTTATGTGATGGTGTTGGTTGACCAACCATCCAATCATAACCTTTTGAGATGTATTTCATGATATGTCTGAAATGAGGCTTAAACTAGCTTGGTCTTGATTTACATACTGAGACAATATTAACTTGAAGTGACAAACAGAACAGAACTTGGGACTAGGTACAAAACTGAAATACATGTTTATAATATATGTGTCATGCCATTACCAGGAATGATCAGGAATACTTTACTTTAATTCATTTGGTTCTTCATAAATCATTACGTTATGTGTGAATCCATCTTGCTGCAGAGCAGATCATGATATTTTAAATCTGATTTAAATAATCTTCTTATGCATGCATAAATGACACACACCTTCCAAATAATCCCCAGCATTCCCTTTAATTGTCAATTTCCATGTCATTGTGAGGATTTTCAAATAATTTCACATCTGCTTTGAAGTAAGTTATTTTGAAATAAGAGTATATATTTACTTTCAATTGCTGCTTAATTGTAAACTGCTGTTTTATAGCCTCACTAAAACTGGCCCTCGTTAAAAAGGCTGTTACAAGAAATCAGTGACTCAAAAAACTACCCCTGTGCTAAACGGCAATTAACATATTATGTTGCATGTAGATGTTTTTGCTGTTGGCAATCCGGCAATGCAACTCAAACAAGAACTGGCAATTTTGCTGTGATATTGGTGCCAATATTTATCCTGTGGTGGTGCTCTGATGGAATAAGTGAAGCACTCACCTCGCCATACTGCATTGTGACCACAGTGGGCAGAAAATGTGCTTATCTGGAAATTGGATAAATGACAGTATGCCATACCCCACCAACAGATGGTTTGGGCCTGTGTCTGGCCCAGCTATCTCACACGGCTAACTGGGACTATTGACACCAACTCATGGACTGCTTTAGTTCCTAACATTTTGTACTGAAGATAAATGGCAATATATATGTATATTTACTGCTCTCAAATTGCAACGTTACCACGGCAGTGTATATACTGTATATATTTGCATTGGAAAACAATTGAAGTCATTTCCAGTCATTCAAATGTGCCTCCATGTGTGTGTAAATGGAGATTGACAATACAAACAATTGTGGGAGTGATGAGCTTTGACACTGAAAAGCATTACGGCGATTTGCATTACTACAGAGCACAGTGCAGTTTGTTTTATTCCAATAGGGGGCTTGTGAGCCCCTTAGACGCAGTCTTTCATGCCGTCAACAATTTCCCTGTGGTCTTATGTCATTAGTTGTCTGCAAAGTCATAGCAAAACGTCCCCTTTTCTGTTTTAGTCTTGCATCGCCTGAACATTATGAAATGATATCGATGGATTTGTCTGCAGGACAATGGATACATTCTCACGCCTCAGATGAGATGAAAAACAAGTTGTCTGCAGCTCCGCAGACGGTTGAGACAACATTCTTGTCTGACCTGACTTGAAGTTGTCAAAATGGCGGTGCTTTCAAAGTGGGGCGCTTTATGGTCCATGTCAGCATTCAGGCACAGGCTAAGCTGTTCCCGGTGATATCAGCCCCAGCAGGAACGGTGATGTCCTTCATCAGTGTACTGCCATGCTTCTTTTTTTTGCTGATCGACATAAACTTTTCACTAAAGTTTCAAAGTCAAATGAGAACAGCAATACAAATTCCAGGATATTTTTTTATATTCAGATTTTAAGTAACCTTGGGCTTGTGGTGTTTTTTTTTCAATTTAGAGATGTAATATCTGCGCATAATCATCATAATTATGACACATGAGTCCAGATGAAATCATTTAATACCGCCAATTTTCTACGATACAATTTATTCGAGTTAATGTAGAATCTCATTTAACTGGCTTTGCAGATAATGACTGTAATCCAGACATTTCACCTATCCCTGGCCATTTATAGTCACTGATATAATTGGCCCGTGAAAGAGCAACATGTTTTTTGTCTTGTTGGCCAAACATTGCTGTCTAAACAGAACCTCATTCAACAGAACAATATACCACAGAGAGGCAGATCACCGTATCTGATGGTATGGCTGTAATTCTCCATTCTTTTGTATTAACAAGTCATGATGTGTGTGTGTGTGTGTGTGTGTGTGGGGGTGGGTGGGTGTTGTGATGCACGATCAGCATTCATCTTCCAATATTTGCTGAACTTCAGCCCTTGAGAGGTGAATGGGCTTTCATCCTCTCGTCTAAATGACAGCGGCTGCATGAGGCCTGGCTTGAGTGGCTTGTTGTGGCTCACGGATTTTACGTTGGCGACTTGAATAGAAACATTTTAAAAGCAGCCATTCTCGAGTCTCGTAATGAAATACTGGCGGTTCCTGTGTGTCTTCAAATGACTTGCAACCTGCTGCTGCTGCTACCGCACGCCCAGGGCACATCTTCACTGTTCCTTTTGTGCTCCCAGTGGATTAAAAATGGCGTCTTCTTGGTGCAAGGTTTGTTGCCACGGCATTGTGTTTGGGAGATAATGCGGGTAAATCGAGAATTATGTTTCAAATAATGGTTATGTTATGATTTCTACGTTCATAATTTCAAAAAAGATACAAAAATGAAGTGTTGATTCAGAAACCTAAGAAGCCTAAACTAATTGAACCCGCCTTCTAGACGAAGACCAGCCAGGAAATGTTCTGTGGCGTGTTCCTTTTCAACAGGAGCACCAGGTCTCTGTGCTTTGGTCTCTCTTGGTCGCGCATGACTGCACTTTCCATTTAAGTATAGTAAAATAACATGGGAGCACAAATGAATACGCCTCTTGGTTAATCGATTTCTGTCCCCCTCATGTTCCGAACGTACATCATTCCCTCAATGTTTTGCCCAGGGAGCCTGATGACTAATTAACAGAGCTTCAAAGCCCGGAACGTTCCAGTGTCATAGACTTTATTTCAATGCATCGCTAATCACACAGGTCGAGTTGTGCAGAACTAATTTTACCTGTCGTTTCCCTGATTGCGCTGCGTTGCGTAGTCATAACCGTCTCTGCGGCGGTGAGGCCGTTTACATTCGTCTGCTATGCTGTCGGTTTGTCTCTCCAATGTCCTGCTGCACTCGCTATACGGTTTATCACAAAGGTTAAGTGTAAACCATTTGTTTTTACGGGAAGGAGAATTTGTAATAGGCCAACACAATGGTACATCATTGTGTGTGTGTGAATTGTACAAGAACAACGGATGCCTAAATTGCTCAGATATATATACCAGGCAAAATTAATAAAAACAACATGGAATGATCATTTCAGCCCGCTTCTCTATTTTTTACATTAGCCTTTCTCTGTGTACGCTCTTTATCGTAAAATGCCACTCTATTTTTTCCTGTTACATTCATGGTCCAGTACATTAAACATAAAAGGCCTTTATGATTAATTCACTGTGTTAAAAACATCGCATTACTTTACATTGCTGTTATTAGCCCAACTTCTACTGTGTTCACCATAGAAGAAATATGCATACTCTCCAGCATAAATTCTGCATTTTTTGTTTTTGTTGCTCCATCCTTCTAAAAAACAGTTCCAGTTGAGACCTGAAGTTGATTTAGTGAAGCAGTGAATGTGTGATGATGGTGAATGTACTGCGCTTCATATTGAAAATACTGTGAAAGTGTGCATTGCCAGTGTACTGAAAATATCCCATCTATTCATTGAGCACCACAATGTATCATATGTGGTCTCTCCTCGGGTAACACTGCCTACATAGGGTTGACATAAATGATTTTATGTCAATCCTATGTGGTTACAGTTTACTACTCTTACTATCTGTGAAATAAGGATTAGTTTTTTGTGTGACTGATACTAAATACTGGTGTGTCTAGCATGCAATATACCTAATGTGTCCAAAACATAAACTCTGTTTTAGCATCAATACACCCTACATCTCAGCCAAAAGATTTGGCTTTAAATGTTACGATGATGATGAAATGACCATACAGACAGACCATACATTGATTTATAATGGGCACGTCTCTCTTCTGTGTGTGAGTAGATGTTCCTTGCTACCTCGGTCAGGTCTGTTGCCATGGCATTCCTGTCTGAGGCATGGTTCCACAGCCCTTTCATGAATTGCATTACCCTGCATTCAGCATTAGAGCACAACGCGTGTGTATAGTAAATACTTCCATGATTAAAGTGCAGTACAGTTTCTGTTCAGGTCCATATCATGAGGTTCAGTATAATTTTACTGAAGGATCACTTGTTTTTTGACATGATCATATGCACATGTGTAATAATTGCACGATAAATCTACATAAATCGTGTTGTGATCATTGAAAACCATAATTCCATTTACAATCGTAGTGCATCTTAACACAGTGGATTTGGCCATGTCTGCCTGTGCAACACGACCAGGTGAATAGTACTTAGTCGTAGACATTGCATTGATTTAGATTCCATTCGATGGGACTTGCCTCACAGCCAACTGATTTCATGGACAACCATTTAATTGAAATGGTGCCATAATGGTCTGGCTATAGGAGATCGGATACATTTGAATAATTTGTCTGGTTGCTGAAAATGAATGGAAAAGAAGCAAGCTTGTCCATTCTACCTTGATCTCGTACACGTTGTGAGTAGTAATGTCTGTAGTTTTTTGCACTGTTGCTTTTGGCTCCACCCACCACAGCAGAAAACTAACATAATCTGGAACATTTTCATGTCTGGAGAAATGCATTAGTTTTGACTTTGGATTTTGTGGCTGAAGTGTGGCCCGCTTACTGATTAGCTTGTCTTGCTTCCCATTCCCAAGATTGAGCCCCTCCCAGCTAGTACGTGGGAGACTCCTTGTTAATTTTAATTAATGAATTTAAAAAATCAATACATTGTGTAAACCTAAAAGAAGTGTATTTGTCGTAAGTGTATGGAAAATGTTTACCAAGCCTGTTTCATTGGTGTGCAATGAAACAGGTTACACCGTATGTTTCAGATGAATTTTGTGTTTGTGTTCAGGGGCATTACTACGCATAGGCCACCTAGGGAGTCACCTAGGACGCCACCTGCAGGCGGGAGGGGGCATGGCACCTGCCCCCATATATGTATTAGTTATATATTACTATTAAAAGGTTGTCAATAGTTGCCAATTCTTTACTTAATTGGACAAGAGACGGTGGGGGAAGGGCTAGGGGCGTAGGGCCGGTTGGCAGTTCACTGTCTGCATTTGTTGACATTTTATAAAGCCTACTGAATGAAAAGATGAAAGCCGTCAAGGGCGCAGCTTAGGAAGAAGAGACATTTTTTGCACACCTGCTGTTGCACTTTTATTTATTTCGTGTCGCGTTTATAGTAGTAAAAATTAATCGGATTTCCTCGGGTGACAAAACCGCCGCCGTCCACGGTTGTGTGTTCACTAGTGCCAAGGAGCTCCCAAGCCAACCACAGCACAGTCACAACATGGCTGATGTGCAATGAAACAGCCTCCAGACACGTCCACTAGCATTCTAACAAGCAGCATTCTGCCGCTTGTTAGAATGGCCGTTGAAGAAGTTCAGTCGCTCAGCTCAGATGATGTTAAATAAGTGAGTAGTAAGGTGAGTATAGTACTGGAGCAGCTGTAGGCCTGCAGGCAATCCAGCCACTTAAACCAGCAAGCAAAACAATTGCTTGTTTATTGTTTTATGTCTAAGTCAAATATTACTTCGCAAAAATCTATTTTTTTAATTGATTGATGTCTTGTAAAAAGGGGCCAACTGCCTCATCTCCAGTACATCTGAGTTAGTGCAACCCTACAGTAACTGTGACTCCTCCAGCATGAGTTTCTCCGCCAGTCTTATTCCATCCTTGTTCAGCTTTATTTTACATGTTTGTGTTATGCTTTTGGTTTATTTTCATTTATTTGGATCATTATTTCTCAATCACCGTCAAACGACTTAACAAACCCACTGTTTGTAAAGACAAATATTACACTCTCCAAAGATTACTTTTTTTATAGAAGGGAAAAAAATTAATTGTATACGTTAACCGAGCAACCTAATTGCCATACATAATAGGTACAGCATTCTATATATATATATGAGATATGAGATCTCTCTCGCTCTCTCTCTCTCTCTCTCTCTCTCTCTCTCTCTCTCTCTCTCGGTCTGTCTGTTTGTGTGCATATATATATAATATCTCTATCTAGGAGGTGCAGAATGATGCAGTAGGGTCAGGCTCCAGGTCCATACTGCATCCATTCCCAACACCTCCGCCTCCCCCACACCTGCATAGTGAGTAACTATAGGACATACCCAAATAACATAGAATAAAGCAATAAATCCAGTTCAAGGCATCTAACACTGGCTTATTACTAATATGCAACCATATATATTATGGTTGAACATCAGAATTTCTATATACACTTTTTTAGAAGGACAATATCATACACTGTAAGTTCCTGAGCACAAGAACTGAACCTATTAAGTAATGAAATGAAGTGATTAACTATGTGGAAATGACTAGCATAGCATATGTGTTGTTTGGGTGTTATCCAAATGTTTCCTGCTACTGTTTTCCTGATTGTAGATGGACTGAAAAGTTTACTTGCCATATTCCCGCCATTCGGTGAAAAGTCTTTGGGCTGGGCGATGTGTTGCTGTGATTGGTAGATGGTGAGACCCTCGCCACCTGATTGGTTCAAAAGTTTGAGGAGCCAATCAAATTTTTTTGATTACAGGGAGATGGGATGTGCTCAGCGCATTTGTCTTTCCTCAGCACACTACATTTAATGATGGCTAAATTGCAGATTTTGCCAAATTTTAATGTAATTATACCAAAAGGAACATACTCACTGAATCTTTAATCTTTCCTGACGTTTTACTTTTTTTTAAAGCCACATACCTCTATTTTGCCAGTCTCCCGAAGGGCTCATTATGATTTCAATACTGGAGGATATAAAATAATTGCTTCACTGGAGACACAAGCCTCTCCAGTGTCACATCTTTGAATTTGAATGTTTGCCACAAAGTGTCTTCATCTATTTTATCAAGGTACTTGGCTATCACAGCATGGACACACGTACTTGGCAAGTCTAGGTTTGACATTCAGACAGTCCTTCCAAAGTGCTACATGAATCGCCTGTTGTCATGGATATTCAAATATGTCCGGTATTGAATTGTTGTGTCTGCATCACACAGTAATTGGAAGATACAATAGTCCTCATCTCATAATGGATTTAATTTTGAAGCCTACATGCCACCTGTGAGTTTCAGCCAAGGCCAAAATCAGAAGTGGACATTTTGGCAATTGGGAAAAAAAGCAAAAATAATTATGAAAACGTGGGTAACCAATCTCTGCTTGAATTCGGAGAACCTGATGATGAATCACATAACGCCTTTGTCTGGATCGTATATAATCCGTGCATTTCTGTTGGACGAAATGAAACTAAGTTCAGAGCAGGCCGTGCTTCCCTGCTGTGGGGCCGAACCACCGTTGCGCTTGGTGTCTGAAACCACCATCAGCTGCAAGTCTCACACAGATAGTGAAACGCAATCAGGCAGGTTAGTGAAACTCTCATTTCTGGTGACGTATTGTTTTTTTTTCTCTTGTAATGACCTTACCTGGAATGAGTTGTTGTTCTGAACTGACGGCGAGGAGGAGTGGTGACTCATCTAGTTTGCATTTCCTGTAACTGCGCTTATCTCCAAGTGTGTCTATTCCAGCGGCACAATATGTTCCTGCCTGTCATCTACCTCCCCCTCTGTAGCTGTAGGATGCTAAGCCCGCAGTGCTGCTCGCTAACCCTCTGCCCAGCACAATGGACGGCTTAGTCAGACTTGTGTTGAATTGTGTTGCATATGTTAATGTCTTGATCAATTGAGGAAGAAAAAAAAAAAAGCGACAAGACTGTATGCTGCAAAATAAAACATAACACGTTTTGGGAATATTTGGCTGCTTTACTGTGCAAAAAAACCACTCCAACGGCCACAGAGTTCTTCTGGCATGGAGAGTTCGTCTGGCATAGAGTTCCTCTGCATCTGCTGTATCTTTTCTCTTTTTTTCATTCTCTTTTTTATATCTTGCCAATAAAGGAGGAAGCTAATTTGTGTGTACCTACAGAGACTCCGACCCAAGAGAAATCCCCTCTTCCTCTCTACCCTTGTTTTCCTGTTATCTGTAGATACGCATTATCAGGAGCCCTGACATGCTGCATCCTATAGGGTGCACTGCATTCTGAAGACACTTGAGTCTAAATATGTAGAACAGTATCTATGTATGTATATATATATATATATATATATATATATATACTGTATATATATATATGGATATGGATTTTGACAATGCAGCACTTTTTGTAGTTCCTTATTTTGATCTACCTTTCAGCCGTTTGGGGGTTTCAGTCCAGACAGAATCGTGTGCCTCTCACACTGCCGCATGTGTCTCTTTGGATGGCAAATGGCCAGTTGTGTCCATACCTCAAACAGATGTATTTCTCCTGGGTGGAGTCTGCGGAGGCCGTGTCACCGGCGTGTCTGTGTCTCGCTGCCTCTGCTTAGTCAGGCCCATCGCACCCGAGGCGACGGCCTCACTCTCACTGCCTCTCCATGAAGGAAGATAGGCATGTCCCCACGATAGCTTGGCTAGCCCGCGCTGCCCAGCACTGTTCTCAGATCACACACAAGGGTGCTGATACTTTAACCTTGTTCTGCAGCCAGAACCAATGAGAGGGATGCTCAACCTCATTTGCATCGTTCGGGCTGAGAATAAATGTCGACTAACCCCATTTGATGATGTGGAACCATTGTAACCGATTTTCTTTTTTGCCACGTAACTGTTGTCATGGCGATGTTTCATTTGCAAGGAGAAGGGTCTGTTTACAGTTATTACATATTGTGCTACACATGGCTATACATCTCTTGTTCCCATTATGAGATGATTTGAGTCATAGCCTCATTCGCATTCTATCATTCTATTTGCAGAACAATATCGACACCCTTGCAAAACAAAGGGTCTTTCCTTTTTTAATAATTGTCAAAGCGCACGCATGATTTATGCATTATATTTCTCTGTATTCAAACATTGTAATTAGTGACATTTTGATTCATAAATAAATCCAATGTAAAAGCTGGCCTCCGTGATGCTGATGGAGGTGTATCATCCATGGGAGTGGTGGCAGCACTGCGCTGGTCTTATCTGTCTAATGCTTTTTCGGCCTGGATTGTCTAATATAAATTCTGCCAGCACAGAAGCACAAGCGATTTAGGAAGGGGAATAAAAGTTCAACTAAGACCCTTTCATTATCCTAATGAAGTCATTATGGTTTTGAAAAAAAAAAAATCCAATGCTGGCCAAACTAACAGAAAATCGTTGCCAAGTCATATCGCTCCATTATTTTGTCTGCTAGATTAAGTTCTAGTCAGTTCAAAATGTTTGGTACAATAAAGGCAATAAAAGTGGGTTGTTCTGAGCTGTTGGGATGTAATTTAACGTGTTGTGAATGTGTCTGTATCGTAATGTTTCCTCTGAGGATACACGGCACACATTTGTGGTTCTGTTCACACAGACCCGCGTGTCCTCACACGGGTCTGGTACCTGGACACCACAGTAACCAGAGACCTCCGCGGGCCGGCACCGACCACCCCGGTTCATAGTTCCTCCTCGACACGGACAGAACCAGACCAGACTACGGCAGCCGTTGATGCACTGCGCATTTTGATACTTTTCCAATTGCCGTTGTCGCCGGTTGGCCGAGGTAATTTCTGTGTGTGTCAGTCTCCTGCCTCCTCCCTTCGGCTGCTCCACCTTCTGATTTGCTGGGTGAGGTCTCTCCTTCACTCGGGGCCTGACACCGGGCTCGCTTTGGCCCCTGGTTCCTCAAACAGGATTTCCCTGCAACTCTTTCCTCCCTCCTGCTCTGCATCTCCTGCCCCTCAGCCAACACCCCGCCTCATCAACAACTCTTTCCTCACCTGTCTTGAAAGCACAGCCCCTGTGAGAAATGCCATGTACTTGTCTTCGGTATATGAGGGAAAATGTATAGGTTATAGGTTTTCGGAGCATTTTGTATAGACTGCACAGTCTTGTCTGCTAAAATCACAAGACCTACATCATGCAGTAATGGGCACATTTAATTCACGATAGCGTTCGATTATATCGTACACATATTGTTGAAGTTTTCCCTTTTCTTTCAAAACACAGAAAGTCTACAGTACAAGTGCAAGTACAAGTTAGTTTTGGCAGGATGAAAGTTGGCCTTGTCCCAGTGGGCGAGGCACAGCCTCCACGGCCAGCAATGTACAAAATCCTCTCTTCTAGTCTCCCAGATTCACCCACTGCCAAGAGCCTGCTAGCACACAGCCACCTGGCTTCCTGCTACCCCATCCTAGCACTCCATTGCCCACCCAGTGATCCCTCAGAAGAATTGTCCCTTTTTACACTAATGAACAGCTACTACAAAATCAGTGCCTGGCAAAGACCCTGGAAATAACTATCTAACCTTGAATGAACACCAGGTGTGACTGAAGAAAAGGGCATGGATGAGGTTAATGTTGGTTGAATGACTGCTCTGGATACAGTCATCAACAAGTCATTTGGCTGGTATAGAGGCCGTTTTGCGATATATATTTGCAATAAGTATTCACAGATTTCTCATTCGACGGTACTGACTTTCATTCAAAATGTCTTTATATTCTAGTTAACTGACTTATTTTGCCAGAATCTTGGTCAGGTGCCGTGCGTTATTTCTATCCATATTGTGTAGTTTGACAAAAGAAAGGTGTAGATGTAATTTGGATGTCTTTAATACAAGAGGGCAGTGCAGCAAAGGGCCAGGCATTTAGTTATTCCGCAAGTGTTGAGGCTGACCTTTTCGAAATTAAATTTCCCTAAGAGCAGTTGCCAGTGACCGAATGTAAGCCCTCAGTCTTGCAGCTGTAACTGTGACATTCAGAACCCTTATGTTTATCTCATTGATTCTGCAAACGGCACACACACAGTCCCAGCTGCCCTCCTGCTGGACATTTTACAGTCGTTCAAATGGTGAATACAAATGACTTGTGTGATATTTAAACACCCTTAACATTTGCCTAAATCACACAGATCGCCCCATAGCACGCCGCCTTTCCCCCTGTGTGAGAAAGGCAACCTGTGTGTCAGAGGTGTGTTGTTTATTGGTGTTGATTTTGTTATGATTTGACCTCCTGTCTTTGGTGACGAGGCTACACAACATGTCAGCTAGAGCTAACATGGGCAGCATGTTATGATGATCTTATTGTCCGTCTCATTACTGAACCTAGCAACCAAACCCATCCAAAGCACTTTAAACGGGAAATTATAGTGGACCAAAGCATAGTCAGGTGTGATGTGTGGGTGTGTTTTAACGATTCACAAAATACTGCTGTCTCTCATGGAGAGGACTTTGTTCAAAGACGGTGGTGGCATTGCAGATACAATCCTACATAGTGCTTTCGCAAAACAATTAGAGACGAGGAAATGCTTCATCACCCTAATTAAACATGCAAGGAGGGGAAGGGATGCCAGGGGAGTCACAGCCATGGCCCTAAGCCCCAGTGCTCCCTGTCCTTTCCTCTTGGGGGAGAGAAACAAACACCATGCTTGATTGGTTTGTCATATGATTAATCCTCCTCTCACCACAAACTTTGCTTGCACGTCCACACAGCCGACACACAGATTTCGCAAGTCTTCAGGACCGTCCTCCGACAGTCCCGACGGTCCTGAAGAGGACAGTCTTCAGGACTGTCCTCCGAAGGTGAGGCCACCATACACTTGGTGATCCATCTGACACCGGCACCGGCGGTGTCATCATCGCCGACACCGGCGCCGGTGATGATGAGGAGATGCTGTGTTTGCCTTCACCCCGTGCTGCCCTCCGTGCGTCTCCCTGCAGCCACCGGTGCTGAGCAGCGCTCCTGATCTATAGATGTGTGTCACCCGGCGGAGGGATGTGCGACGCGCTCGCCCGACGCCTGGCGGCCCTGTTGCCACCCGTTCCGGCGTCGCCCGTGGAGCGCCACACTCTGGGCTTCCAGGACCGGTGTAAACACACCATCCATCATAGGGCCCCTCGCTATGAGATAGCAGCGCGCTACAGCGGGATCTAAACACCAGCGGGGCCACGCTGATTAATGTGGCGGCCGCGCTGTAAGATGAAAGCCCGCGTGAAATCCAGATCCACCGCAGTAGTGCTGTTCAGCATGTGACTTGTATTTATAGCTGACGGTGTCTGATCATGTTTATCGTCACTGATGTTTATCTTTACACACCGTTTATCCGCAGGTGGTGTGTGGGATTTTGAATCTTGAAATAGAAACATTTACAATCATAGTCGGCATAGTTCTATAGAGAAAATGAATCTATTTCAAATATTCGGTGAATATAAGATGGCTCGTTGATATTTCGCTTAGTGCATTCCATCATGTGTTTTCCATTGTGATGTTTTCCACTGATGTGTTCCGTTGGGTTTCCCACTGGCCTTGGTGCAGTAATCACTGTGGATACAGGGGGCGCTGCCACTCTGCTCAGCCACCGCACGTGGATTCTCTTTGGTAACATTTGCATATGAGGTGGTCCGTGAAAGGTCTCCACGACGATTTAGTGGAACACCTCAAGTCAAAGGTTGGGAGCCGCGGAGACTTCACTAATGTTGAGTTAACGTGCTGTATATCTCTCTCTCTCTCTCTCCCACCTGGATGAGGGAGGCGCATGTGTGAGGATGTAGATTACAGCACTCAATGCTATTGTGCACGCTAAGCTGGCACCCCAAGCCCGGGGTCCAGGTCTTAGCGCCGCTCTCTGCAACCGGATCCCGGACTTGCTGACATGCAGACATGCAGGTTGTGAGAATGGGGCTCCTCACCTCCTCTGTGCTGCTGACCCCTCAAGGCTCCTCACCTCCTCTGTGCTGCTGACCCCTCAAGGCTCCTCACCTCCTCTGTGCTGCTGACCCCTCAAGGCTCCTCACCTCCTCTGTGCTGCTGACCCCTCAAGTCTCCTCACCTCCTCTGTGCTGCTGACCCCTCAAGGCTCCTCACCTCCTCTGTGCTGCTGACCCCTCAAGGCTCCTCACCTCCTCTGTGCTGCTGACCCCTCAAGGCTCCTCACCTCACAGTCTCCTGTATGCCCTATTCATGCAGGGCATACTATTCACGCGGGGGGGGCGGTGGTCACAATCACAGTCACAGTCACAGTCACAACTCCATACACTTGAATGGAGCTGAAGTGGAGATAGCCTCCTGCTTCAAGTCGTTCTCTGTGTGTTCACCAGAGATGGACTCGTAGCATTCCAGCACGGACTGCCAGACAGGCAAACCATTTTTTTTCCTCCCAGGCCATTGGGTTTCTCAGCCTGCAACACTAATAGCATTGATCCTATTGATCACATGAACACTTCTTCCTCCACATGCTCTGGTCAATTTCAATTTCATTCAATGTACATTACCTCAATTCACTATTGTTCATGTTCATCGGCACACCTCCACTTTATATGATATTTAATATGTAGATTCTTTATTTATATTCATACTATCCTTCAATATTCAGTCAGAAAAACAGAGTTCATGGACCCACCAGATGCTTTCTCATTCAACAGTGACGCAGTAGCTGGAAAACTTTCTGCTCACACTGAGCCTCAACATTGGCAGAGGAAAACACAGGAAGTGAGATAATAATAAGGCTGTAGGAGAGTGGTCATCTTTTTTTCTCACCCCAAAACAAACAACAAACAGCCGCAGTGTTGAGCCCAGCTTCACCTCCCCTTTTTTTTTTTTTTTTTTTTCCTGCACTGCGATGTGAGCGATCCTCTGAAACATCAGCAATCACCCGGGCGCCTGTATGGGTGGAATTCTGAACCAGGTAAAACCCGCCCCGCTGGCCAAATGGAACAGACGAGTGTGGAGACTCTCAGACGAGCGCAAAGTGTCAGCGATTACACTGAGAGCCGGTGGCGATCGTCCACGCTGTCTGTGTCCACTGGAGGTTTTTCATTTTTTTTTTTTTTACATTATAATCGTGCGGTTTGGTGCAGTGGGCGGGAGTGATCGTAGGGAGGGTTTGAGCTCGAGAGTGAGCGGAGCCGGCCGTGACGCACACCGCCACACCTTGTGTTAAGGGGTCCCGCTCGGCCAGGAGATCGACTGTATTCCCGGGTGACGGCGGGGCTCCGTGGACGAGCAGTGGCGCCTCTACAGAGCAGTGGCGTCGGGTGTCCCTGCTGCACGGTGCCCGAGAGGCACTTTCAGTCAGTGACCCCCCCGCTGCTACGAGAGACTTGTGTTGTGGTGACGTAAAGCGAGATCCGTTTGCCCGCTCGACATGAGAGTGTTGTTGTTTATGGCGCCGGGCTGCATGTGAACCCCCTGTCAAAAGCTAATCTCCGAAACGTACGCCTCTGGAGTTCTGAGGAGTGTTTCGGGAGTTCCCAACATGGTCTGAATTTTAAAACGAATGCTATATGTGACCAACAGTGCAACACAAAACCAACTGTGATTATTATGCGCAGCTCGCACTGCATTTTTTTAGACCTCTATGCAATTATAGCAGTTACAGGAAAGTATTATTAAAAAAAATGGGAGCTATTACATTTAGGATGTTCGAAGCAGGCTCTGGGTCGGGAAGATGGAGATGAGGAGGGAGAAACGCACCCTACACATATCACTGTGTTAAAATATACATTTTTATTCGATCCTAAACCAAACCTAGTTAGAGATCATCAGTGGTGTAGCGTGCTGTATGGATGACTCAAACTCCATCAGGGCGGGTGTGAGAACGCAGGCAGGCGTGGTCTGTGAGGTGAAAGAGAAATCAGATGGAGGGAGAGAGAGAGAGCTGTTGATTCTAGGCACATGGGCCCAGGTGCAATCATTTGGGATGACAAAACAATTCCCTGCCTATGGAACAGCAGAAAGGGAAATGTCACAAAGGCTGCATGGACAGACAGAGGACGACAGAGGCCCCTTAGATAAACTCTTTCAATTGTAAGTTTTTCAATGGACGCCGAAAGTTTTCCTCCGAAGTTTTTCATGGACGTGTAGGGCTGCTGACTGCACTGTATTCCAATAGGTATACAGCCTGGCTATATTTCTCCTGAGTATTACTCCTGACAAACGACTTTAACTATTTTATCTTTAAATATGCGATGACATATCCATTTATTTATCGTTTTTCCATATTGGGGGTATTTTTAGCACTTATTTATCCATTATGATGTTGATGTATTTATGATTATTCTTATTATTATATCATAATGTTATATTAAAAAAATGCTACCATGACAAAATGGAGGTTGCAAGTGCTTCTTGGGTAAAATTCTGATTCTGTTTTTCGACGACTACGATTATGGTAACAAACAAAATAAGTACAAGGAACATGTAATGATACGTAACTGTATAAGTAAGGATGTGAGCGGACTCTTCTGGCAAGCACCTCCAGTATACATGTTAAATACAAATGTTCCCGTCCTGCAACCCCAGACAAATCTGCACCAGCTGAAAAAAGACGCCATATTGGGAAAAAAAGCAAGCTCACTCCAGAGACTTTCATTTATTTATCTTTTAACACTTTTCAAAAGTCTCGTGTTTCTGTAACTGTTCCGTGATCGCAGTTTAAAAGACACCGGGACATCGAACCCTCCAGTGGCAGCCAATTTTGTTGCCACTTGTATTTCATCATTCTCCTAACCTTTAGACGAGGCTCGCTCGTACAGCGAGACGCCGCTGCTGAGAAGGCAGATTTACCGTGGCTTTTAGTTGTACTCGGAAAATAGATTACCGCATTACCATGGCGTAGCGGGCCTGCTATTCCCTGCATGCGAGATGTCCCTTTCCTATATGAAGCAAAGGGGGTGAGGACATATACATTGCTTGGGAACTGCAATAACAGTATAGTGTTTTTTTTATACGCCTCTAAATTGAAAAGGGGGGGTGGGATGACAGAGACCATCCCCTTGACGGTGTGAGTGATGTGAGGAGAGAGGGACGATAAAGACGCCTCTTGAACATTCAGCACCGGACAGACCCGGATGCTTATGTGAGGGATTACGTCCCTTCTGTCGGCTACCGAGGATTTACCACCATTTTGTCTCCATTTCTTTTGCCAAAATGTCCCAGAGTCCAGATTTAGTGAATGCTTAACCTACTGTACATCACAAAGGCAGAAAACATTTGAGGGCCCATCAATATCACTTGTTAAAAAATATACCTTTTATAATAAGGCAATATCAAACGGAGTACATTAAATGTTCTGTCTTGACCAGAAGCAACACTTCTCACTACTGTTGTCATGTTTCTGTTCCCTTCACGTCTTGAGGCTGGTGTTCCTGAATGACAAGGCCTCTGTGTGAGTGACAGTGTGCTCAGCCAACACCAAACAGTGGCTTTAAAAGGTCAGGTGTGTGTGTGTGTGTGTGTGTGTGTGTGTGTGTGTGTGTGTGTGTGTGTGTGTGTCTGTGTCTGTGTCTGTGTGTGTGTGTGTGTGTGTGTGCGTGCGTGCGTGCGTGCGTGTGTGTGTGTGTGTGTGTGTGTGCGTGCGTGTCACACAAGCCTAAATCCTGGCAAGGTACTGTTCTGTGTCTGCAAGTATTGCCAGTCATTCTGTCTGGATGAGGTGCTACTTTCTTTATCCTTCATCATCATCATGACAGAAGACAGTATGGTACGGAATAATGCACCTTGTTTATACTCTAGAATGACTTGTCCTGTGTGAACATAAATATGCATTAGTATAATTAGTCTTAATATTATTACGTTTAAGTATTGTGTGTGTGTGTGTGTGTGTGTGTGTGTGTGTGTGTGTGTTTATGTTTACATGCTCGTGAGTTACTGGCAAAAGCTCTTTCTTTTTCTATTTCTCTCTGACAGTGATTGCTAGGAGATTGTACCACAGGTACAGAGGCCTGTGAGTGTGTGTTTGTGTATCCTGCGATCCCAGGGGTACTTTCAGCCTCAATAACAGACAACCTTCACCGGTGTGATAGTCTGACAAGGGGGGCTTGTTTGTTCATTTGAGCTTAATGGATGCTCTTCTTGTAAGGATGTCACGGAAACAGTCCACTTGCATTGGATCACCGCCAAAAGCAGTCATTGGCAATGGAAGGCCAACTTTAATCACACCCTTCCTTACTAAACTGTTGCAAAGGTAAAGTTTTCATGCAAAGTTTCAAGTGCCAGAGGTTAACTAATTCAATTACAGACACAGGGAAAAACTGGCCTCACAAAACAGCCAGGGGAGCATGACATCTGTGTCACCATTTTCATGATCTTTCCCGGCTCACAACTTGGGACTTTTAATATGTGGAAAGGTCACATTCCCAGAAGATGTCTTCAAGAAGAGACTTGTTAGGCGACACGTGCACACACACACACACGCACACCCCGATACGGCAAAGCCCCTCACGTCCCCAACATTTATATTAAAATCCATCCTGTCTTTAAAGTCGAAATCAAATGGTCTCTTGAAGCTTCACTCATTTAATTTGAGTTTAAAGAACTCTCTGCTGGTCTCAGCAGAGCGTCGACAAGGGAGATGAGTTGATTAATTTGACTGCGGT
>OMKI01008180.1:0-11739 GCA_900302315.1 Phycis blennoides
GGGGGGGGGGGCCGCCGGGGGGGGGGGGGGGGGGGGGGGTAGGTGGGGGGGCGGGGGGGGCGTCTCTTACCGGTGGACAGCCGGACGCGGAGCTGAAACTCCTGTTTGGGCGGCGGGGGCGGGGCCTGGCCCTCTGGGAGCGCGGAGACGTCGCCGGCGCCGGCGCTGTCCGTGATGAGGTTGACGGGCGGTGCTAGCGTGTACGCCGGCAGCTGGTAGCGGTTGCCCAGCTCGTCGTAGCTCTCCGTCAGAGACCCTGTGGAGGGAGAGACCGAGACACGCAGAGGGACAACCGCAGCCCATTGGTTTCAGAGCGGCGACTGTAGAATCAGTTTTTTTTCCATTTCATTTATATTTAGCTGTATTATATTGTCGGTATTATATATATTATAATTACATAAGTTATTATCATGGACTCAGAAGACCCAGGCGATGACAGGTAGTAAAAAAAAAAAAAGTACTTTTCCCACGTGTGCCTGCACATCTAATCAGGATGGAGGATTTGCCCATCTGACTCTCTCTCTGCCTCGTCTCCACGGGTACCAATCCATCCCCTCAAGTCGGATGGCCTGGCGACAGTTGCGTAACTATGGCAGGATTAACCTCCAAGCAACCAATATGCACAGCCTTTTGCCAACAGTTAGCTGGCCTTTTGAAAGTCCCGTATTGTGTGATCATGTGTCATGCCTGCACGTAAGTGTGTGTGTGTGTGTGTGTGTGTGTGTGTGTGTGTGTGTGGGTGTGCTCATGTGTGTACCATGAGGCAGGGTGATGCAGGCTCCATCCACGATAGCCTGAGCCAGCTCCAGGTCGTTGCACTCCACCGCCAACGCCGCTGCCCTGAGGGCGTCCCAGATCTCCTTCCTGCCGTCGAACGCCGGCGCCGTGTCCCAGAACTCGTCTCTCTTGCTCCTCAGCTGGCCCTCCGTCATGGGGAACTCACTCTTCCACGGAGGGCCCTCCTTCTTCAGGGGCTCGTTCCGGCCTGCCGGGAAACGGGTTACCAACGTCAGGTTCAAAATGCTACGAAAGCCCTTCACATTTCCGGCTAATTCATGGAAGCGCCGTGTGGGTTTAACGCGGACCACAGACCATGCGAACCACAGCCTGTAGTTTGTGATTGTGATAACTAGCACATAATGATGATACCGTGTTTGCCAGTAGGGTCAAATTGTACTGCTATATGGCCTTACATTTTATCGGGTCACTATTGTTGTTGGATTATTGTTGGATTACTACATGTTTGTTTGAACTAAAGAAGGAAGGAAGAAGACAGAACTTAAGACCGGCCATCCCACGTTCCATTTCATTCTCCAGGTAAGCGTACGTAAAGCAAATCAATACACGGCAATACTTTGAGAGCCATCTCCCAGCACAGCATAGCCAGGGAGGTCACAGAAAGACATTATTTATAGTGCAGCAGCAGTGGATTATGCCTGTGACCAGCCCTCCCCCCCCCCCCCCGCCTTGTGCGTGTGTGGCTGCACAACAATCACATGCCACTGGATTATGGGCCATAATCAGGTTCCACACAACAGCATTCATCTCTACTCCAGCCCGTGAGACATGGGCTGCGGAGATAAGCTTGAGCCGGGAAAGTGGGAGAAGGGGGGGCGGGGGCACTGAGCGCTGATGTCACGCATCCAGTTTGCTACGGCCTTAATCATCGGATGGAAAACTACAGCCAGACGAATCTCAGAGGGTGTATGATATCATTGTTTTTGCATGGTGGGCGACCATGCAAAAATGAAACACATAAACATGGGCTTTTTTATTGTTTAATCTCTCCCCGCGATATAATGATTGTTTTAGGTTAGATGATGACTCAATGTCAGGTTTACACGTGTCGCGTTGGCTCCACTGCATTCACAGGATAGCCACAGGCCATTCGGGTGACTCAGAAATATGCAATCCTCCCACAGGCGTGGGAGAAATGAATGACTCTCAGAGAGTCAGCCAGAGACACAGGAAGTCATTGTGGGCCAAGAACAGACACAGGTAGCGTTCCTAGAATTGTGAAAATGAGTGGAAATATTTGACCCGAAATAAACTGGTTACCTCGCTATCAAGGACGACATATACCGGCAGTCACATCATGACTGACTTGTTGCTATGTCATGCCTTCTCAAGATGACACGACGTCACCATAGCGGTCACCATGACAACCGTGAGTGGTATCCAGGATACCGTGAATCAAACCACAGGATCATGAGATTAAGTCCCTGGTAAAAATAGGCCTACCTCTTGGAAATGTCAACACTCAACATCTGCCACTAAATGCACAGAATTGTGTTAGCAATTGTTTTTTGTTTCTTTTACCCATATTTAAACAGGAAGTCTCAATGAGGTTATGAACTATTTCACAAGAGAGCCCTTTGTACATTTACAAAAAGTAGAAAAATGCAAGATGAAAGGAACATCATGATTTTCAACAGTTTGGCAGTAGACCATTTTCACATGATGTCATTTCTAGGATACCAAACTCTTAGAAACAATACATAGATACAACACAAAGAGACAATAATAACTGAGATATGTCTGCACATGGTATGATGTGTGGCCTTACTCCTAGACATGATCTAATCATTTTCTATGAATCATCTTAATGTTTATCCAAGAATCACTTGACTAACAATTACTTCTACTTCTACTTTTTTACTACCTCAATTTACTAGCTTACTAGCTGGATATCAAAGGTAAATATAAGTGGAATCAGGGGGCAAAGGCTAAAAGGAACATTTAGATTTTCATTTCCTTTGGCGGAACAAAAAGTAGGGTTGAGGAAAATTGCCACTAAACTGCACACAGTTAGGTCTAATATTAAACAATACTAAAACTGTCAAATCCATAACTTCATTTGGGATCATCTCATCATTCCATTGTATCTAATCCAAATGCACCCGCAGTCTGTATGAAAAATACTTACTTTTCAGTGACCTTATGACCTTAAAGGATGGGTCTGTAGCATGATGGTAGCGATAGTCCCTGGAGTTTGTTACTCCCATGGCCGAGGATTAATGTCAGCGGCAGAAAAACACTCTATACTAGGGGCCAGTGAACTACACTACTGTCAACATTGGTCCCAAACAACACTGTCCTGACCGTAGCAAGCCACACCACTAATAGGCTGATTAAGACCATCAGCTCAAGCTAACGTGCTAAATCCTCACGGTGCGAAGCTTGAGGTCGTCCGCCTCGTCACACTTTGCTGTCACCTTAAAACCAACACATGTGCGCCCTTTTACCCCCCCCAACTAAAAAAAATATCATCCACAAGCCTTCCAAAAATATACAACAGGTGCAGTTCGGTGCTCACGAAAGACGGCACGAGTCTAATTAAGAGTGTCCCAGGGCAGAAGATGGACTCCTTACTCAAGATCCTAATCCTGCTCTATTTAAAGGCCTGTGCTAGAAATGCCCAAAGGCTGGATGGAGGCCCTATTAATAGACAATAAACCTTTTTCTAGACGACTACATTCAGCTGGAAGCTGAAACCCTCTTCAATCCCTTCTCGGTTTCAAAGCTTTGAGGGCGGTCTTTGTTGGCAGGCCTGGGCATAAAGGGAAAGGATGAATTGCGTGTGTTGAAGTTGTCTTTGAAATGCAAAATGGATTTGGGAGCAGAGCATTTCAATGGAAGCAGGTAGAAGATGAAAGCAACTTTGTATGAAAATGGACCACTCCGTATTCAGTCACTGAAGAAAGAGAATTGGTCAAATTGCTTAAATATGTTTGTGTATACCAGCTTCAGAAAGACTCTAGATGGGCCGCTTTTGCAGTAGGCCTATGGAAAAAGCATGTATTTAGCCAGTATCAATTCCAGACGCGGGTCATCTCCAACACAAACATAAGTGACGTTCAATTGCAAAGACATGCCATAGACTCTGTAGCAACACAAATCCTTCAAAGCGTCGCATCACCCAAATACATCACAACCTCGGCTGTCCGAACGTGACGTCACGGGGGTAACAACGGGATGCTGTGCATCGGTCACAGACGGAACGCTTTAAATAAAAGCTTTCGTCTGGCCTCCTCCCCCGTTTTAAACACAGATTACAGGTACGGCTGCTAATCCAGGCAGCCTGAAACTTTTTACACCTGCAGGCGACCGGAGAGTTGACAGCCACGGAGAGACACTGACGCCAATGACACGATGCATCGTTAAAGGTTTGGGGGAAGATCACAAACATACTGTGAGCATAATAATATACCTCACCTTTGCTACTTGATTTTATTTACTTGACTTTATTGCTTTTTCTGGTGGGTTGGACACAATTTACGTTGGGCTGTATTTACAGCGCAGTGGAATGATGGTTGAATCTCATCTACTGTGATCTGATGTAATCCAATCACACGTGTGCCTTGAATGCAGAGCAAACGGCGTCCTGCACAGACGAGACCAGGTGTGTCTCTTACCTCCACGCTTTTTGTTTCTGGTCGCGGTGCCCGCTGTGCCTTGTCCATCCACCTGGTTTCTCCCGACACAGCCCCCCATGACGGTGCCTAAACAGCCCCATCCCAGGGACAGAATCGTGAAGAACATTGTGCTTTGTGCTTAATCGTTACCACGCTGACAGAAACATACGATGAGACGTAATCATTTTTAAAATAATGGCAAATCAACGGCGTCTTTAAAGTGCACAGTGAGTGATAAATGTGACGGCTCAGCACTTTTTCCTTCGGGTCGGGTTATGTTTACGTCACGTGCAGCTCCATCTGACATGGGGTGATGTTCTCGTTGTCGTCACTCGTGACTTTTTTTTATAGACCTTAGCTCAGACTAACGCTGCAACAATACTCGAATTAGCATTGCATAGTTTTTCACACGAATCCATGTTTATTTAATTAAATCTAATAAAAATCTGACCAACAAATGAAAATGCATTCACCTTAACTAAACGATTACAAACAATATATATGTATTACCGGTGATCCAGTCTGCTATGTTATGCATTCTTGTGCAGTTTGCTTGCCACATCCGAACTTGCTTCAATAGTTAGGGTCCTGCGCGGAGCTTCAGGGTGCAGAGGAACAGCTTCACGTGAAGAGAGCTGCAGCCAATCCTCAGACGCCCAATGGTTGGCTCGTCACCGGGACGCTCCGTTGAATATAACCACCTTTGGCAAAACGTGCAACAAACATACAAAACCGGCACTGATGTCTACCTTGCCAACTCCTTACATTTAGATTGTAAGAGGTTGTCATGCGGTCATTCGATGAATAGAATCGTCTGTAGGTCTGTAGATCTGAAATTAAATCCCCACTACCTCTGGCTACGCATGCGCAAATCTTGACCGACTCACATTGTGCCAACGTGATGTTGGTGGTAAGATGTCCTAAAGTCGTGAGAGTAAGCCTATATTCTAACTAATGCGGAACTGCCAACCCTTTATTATGCTTGGCAAGCCATAATGTTGCTCGTGTTTTGGTTGATAAAATTCACTTGATTTCTATTTATGATTGGTAAATAGCCTTTATATAGCTTTTTACGTTTAGTCTTTCCAATAGTCAATATCAATAGAATATAGTGAATATAAGCAAGTTTGAATGTAAAGAAATGGAGCGTCATAGAATTTAGGCTCTTCCATCTCTTTTTCCCTTATTTGTTTGAAGATGGTGGGCAACTTGCACAGCCCTGTAATATTGTCAGTTACTGCCCTCTGATGGCTGATCGAGGGTTAATTTCGTTTTAAAATATATGTATATATATATAATATATACATATATAGTACTTGCCTATAAGTTATAGACTTTTTGATCACAAGATTTGAAATTCTAATCTTATTCTTGGATGCTTTTTTGATGATATTTGTGTATCTGCTTACTCTTTCAGTATTGGTCTTATATGCAGTAATCTGGAGATTATGTTTTGCAGATATATAAATAAATACCAGTTAATCCTTCATCTGCAGTCTCCCATGACATAACTGCAGAGTATTGGTTTTGATGCTTCCAGCAGAAAAACATGACCAAACAGACCTGAAATGTCTTTCACCACGCTTTGTGGCAACTTGCAACAGACAACATCCACTGTTTGAAAAAATAATTTATGCACGTACTTTAGTTAAAATACAAAAAGATACAGATATGTGTTTTGGTACTTAGGGAGTGTCAGGAGTACAAAAAGCAAACTGATAGTATAAAGTCAATGTGTGGATGGGGACGGGGAATGTTTTTTGAAAGTCACACTGTCAATTTACAGAAACGAGGAAGGTTCCATTTTGGCTGAGACTTTGGTTTGCTGAGACTTTGATAGGTGTCCTCTCATATAAAGCCCTCTTCAAGTTATTAACTTTAAAACAAAACACTAAGTGTGGATTCTGACAGTATTCAGTCTAATTATATGTCGGTCAGTAGATATGAATCCAGGATTTCATCAATGCACCATAAGTTACTGAGGCTCTCTTTTCAGACAATTACATATAAAAAAAAAACAAAAAACAACTTCATCCCCACTCAATCCCCTTTTCACACAACTTCAGCTGCTCAGCACCAAGGTAGCGGTGTACCCCTTTCCCTGCGTTTCCCACAGCGCGCGTCGCCGCTGACCGCCACGTTCACGAGAGCTCTTGTGCGGAGCCGTGGTCATACAGGAATCATGTCCTTCTTGAAGGGGAAGATGTCCCAGGTCAAGCCGTCGCCCGGAGGCGTGTGGCCCGACGGCAGGAGGACTCGCGTCAACCAGTGGCTGGTGGAGAAAACAAGGAGAGGCCGTCAGACCAGGAGCGCGCCGGGACAGCGGCACGTTGGCCTCCACGCGACGCGGGACAAGAGGCGTTTCACCAGCAGAACACTAATTACCTTGTCTTCTGAACACCGAAAAAGACCTTCCAGTTGTTCATCTTTCCGTAGTTGAAAGGGTTTTTATACACCTGGCAGAGGGAAGGGGAGAGAAGATCACATAAGGTGAGGTGTGCTTTACCGATCCCCGAGAGGAAATCTGAGTGTCCCAGATTTTGACATGACATTCACATGACGATAACAAGAAAAACCCAATCACTGTTCTTGAATCCCAGTCCAATGGGTCCTTTAGCAATTGGCTGGCAGATATAAAGCAGTGTGTTTTGTGTCCATTATTTTTCATCACGTCACCTTTCCTCGCTTGGCTAGCCGCTTGGTTTCCTTGAAGTTGATGTGTCTCTCGATACTGGTCTCTCCCCTGGATATGAGGATGGCATGCCAGATGGTCAGGCCTCCCAAGGCCACGCCCACTGTGCTGAGATAACCAATCACAACCAGTGTTACGGTCTGGTAAGCACAACGTTGAGCGTTCATACTGGCTAAAGATGGAGACATTTAGAGTTACCTGGTAAGGACCCACATATAGATGATGCTCTTATGAACCATCCTGTCCCTGAAGGTGTACGGGGGTGAGGGTGTTTGGTAGGCAGTCTTGGATGGAGAAAAGAACATTAATAACAGCTCCAACCAAAGAGTGAGAAAGTGTTAGAGTGTGTGTGTGTGTGTGTGAGTGTGAGTGTGAAAGTGTGTACCTGCCCAGAAGGTAAAATTCCAATGAGAAGTCCCATCCCAGTCACCGACACCCCTGGCCTTTCCCCGTCCATATGCTTAAAGCGCTAAAGCACAACACCCAAGACACGCACAACCCAGGGTTACACACGGGGACGGCGGTTAGAGAGCCACAAAGACTGCAGAAGCACCACCCAGCCAGCCAAAGCCCCAAACAGATGAAGATATTATTAGTAGCTACGCTCTTATCCAAAGCGACTTAAAGTGAATACATTTTAAAGACGCGCGTCATTACGGAGCAGGTAGGCGTTGGTTGCATGTCCAGGAACAATGTTGACATTGGGGTTCAAACCCAGAAGAACTCCTCGTCCGGTAACCACACCTCACACACCAGCAGAGACAGCACCGTATACGGCCGTGGGTTAAGCGGGCTCACCTCTAGAGTGTTGTACGCATCAAGGAAGAGGTTCCGGCCACTGATGCTGCAGTACATACAGCCCAGGGCCATGGAAAGACAGAAGCAGAAGAAGTAACGCTGGTTCAAGTGGCCCACACAATTGTTCAACCAGGCTGGAGAGGTGGAGGGTTATGGGAAACCTTTTTTTGGGAAAATTGGGAATATTTCTATACATGAATATGTATGTGGGGTTTGAATGAATACCGGTGGAATGACATTTGATGGACTCTTTTAAATCATAGGTGTGTTACAATACCATGAGTGCATACATTCGTAGCATGTGGGCGGCTGCAGTGGGAATCAAACCCCTTCGCCATGGCTGTGTTAATGCCTTGCCGCACCAGCTGAGCAAAACGGCACCACAATACCGTGTAACTTTTTTTTTTTTTCCTTTTTTTTAAATCGCAAAAAAGATACGACAATGATGGTCCATTTTCAGAATGCATCTGAAAAACAAAAGCACATTAAGAAACCGGTTACTATGGGTACTACATTGTCTGAGCACAGGAAAATAAAGACAAAACATCCAAATTACTCACCTGTTACAAATGCCACAGTGGTGCGTCCTGGCTGGTTTAGGAATGATGCATTTCTTACAGACGGACACAAATGGAATGTCGTTTTTCACCTGCCAGAGCAAAAAAGAGGAAATAAACACTGTTATCGCTGAACTGGCCCTGGCCCAGAGAGCTGCCACGGTACGTTTGTTGAAACGGTTGAAACATCTTACTATAGGAGGATATCCAGGTGCGGTCTTGGTGGCCTTGTAGTAGTGGAAGACGATCATGACCAGGTTCCAGTGTCCGTAACAGAGGTGCCAAATGACCCACCCTGGGGAGTAGGTTGAGATGACCAGGGGTAGCAGGATCGTGTAGCAGATCAGCAGGATGGAGCTGGTCAAGACCACCACCAGGCACACAAACACCTGACACACACACACACACACACACACACACACACACACACACACACACACACACACACACACACACACACACACACACACACACACACACACACACACACACAATTAGATAAAGAAAAATAAGAACCAGCACTACAGTTGACAACAGTTACACTGTTAAGTCCTACTAACTATATAGCGTGCACACTCATTTCTCAAATGTATTGTTTTGCTGCATTACAGTGTTCTGTGCTAATTGACAATCAATTCAAAGGGTTCACACGCCCTTTATTCCTTTGAAACCTATCATAAAGAGAGTCTCGTTATTCTGCATTCCAGTCAGCATATACAACAAGGGTGGAGTGCGGTGCACCTTTAGGTGAGGGCAGCCCATAGGATCCGTTAAAGGGCTTCAGTGGGTCAGTCACAAACTATTCAGCCCGTCTAAATGAAGGTTATTATACTAGCAAAATATTAAAGACGTTGTCATAGAAGATACATGAATGCCTGAACGACATCAAAATATTTGGCAAATGTGTAATCACGATCGGTGTCCACTAAATCGTCATTGTTCCTGCACCTTGTTTACCCACTGGATGATATAAATAGGGGCACCGCTGTCTGTATATTGCATGTACATTTTCTGTTAGAGAATACTTACGTTTCTGGGAATCTAGAAATCCGTGGAAGCCTTACGAACGAAGAGAAAGCACGATTATCGCCACATATCGCTATAGACGGTATGAATTAGCCCGCTTTTGACAAACCCCTAAACCCTGTCGTCTGGGTGCTGAAACGTATGCGCATGTTAAATGCATGACGGGAAATTGAGTCCGGAATAGGTTGTTGCGAATGTTATTGTGGGCATTGTAGTTCTCTGATATCTCCCGGTAACCCACATGTACAAGGTTCCGACCACCCTGTCGTGTCCATATAGCTTTTAGCTACTATTCATACGTGTTATTTTTGGTTTAAAATGTCTTTTAGTTTCAACTTTGATGTGTATGCACAATCGGTAACTCCAGAAGACGTGGGAGAAAGTAACGTTAAGAAAGAGCAAGCTGACATTGCATCAAAACATGTAAGTCGATTAGTTAGTTAAGTTAAGTTAAATATAGCCTGTCATCTAGGTAACTATATCGATACCCACTTGTCACATAAGCGCTCTGCTTTACCTTCCATCGCGTACATAGTATCCCTTGTTTATTGTATCTTTGCTGAACGCTGCACCGCGCATAAAATCAAAATGCATCAACACATGTTTTCCTTACCGTTATTACTCATGTTTATCAGGCACCGGAGTGTGACGCACCAGCAGAAGAGCACATCAAGGAGGCTGCAGAGCACTGCCCACCATCTGACCCCGAGTCGCTGCTGGCCGATGCTGTCTCCGAGACTGTTACAATTGGTTCTCTTCCTCCTCTCCTCTTCCTGAACGAGACTGTTTTGGAGAAGACGGCCTCGGAGAGAGAGGACGAGGAGAAGATTCTTTCTCGCACCGCGGACCAGAGGTCCGACCTCATCTCCGGCGTGTACGAGGGTGGCTTGAAGGTGTGGGAGTGCACGTACGACCTTCTGGAGTGGGTGGACGGCGACGGGGAGACGTTTTGCGACAAGCGCGTTCTGGATTTGGGCTGTGGGGCAGGGCTGCTGGGGATACTGGCTCTGAAGAGGGGTGCCAGCGAGGTCCACTTTCAGGACTACAACAGCACCGTTATAAAGCAGCTCACGCTGCCGAATGTACTGCTTAACTGCCAAGAGGATGGGCCTGAGGAGGAAGAGGGCAGTAGTGACAGTGATGGAGAAGGGAAAGGACATGGGAAGAGGCTAAATTATTGTGAAAAGGGGAAAGGTGGAGAGAACCAGAAGCAGGACCTAAAAGATGGTGCTCCGCCCGCGAAGAAGAGACTCACAGAACCACCTCAGCGCTCTGCGCTTCTGGCCAGGTGTCGTTTCTACTCGGGCGACTGGACCACCTTCCTCGCCCTGGTTGTAAAGCATGAGCCGCCGCCAAAGTACGACATTATATTCACCTCCGAGACTATCTACAACACGGCGTACTACCCGGCACTGCACGAGACGCTCCAGAAACTGCTGGCCCTGGGCGGGGTGGTGTACCTGGCCACCAAAGCACACTACTTTGGGGTGGGGGGTGGATTACATCTGTTTGAGCAGTTTGTGGAGAAACAGGGCGTTTTCTCCTTGCGTCACTTGTGGGATGTCGAGGAAGGGCTGAAGAGACATGTGGTGGGCCTGCGTTTCAAAACAGGCAAAGTAACTGCTTGAGATAGTTTCTGGCTTTTTTTCCATTCAAACACCCAGTGGGCTTTTTCCGTTACTTCCTCAAGTGGACGACAAAATGGGGAAGTTGAGTTGGACGCTTTCGCCGGCGTCTTAAGAGTTAACAAAGAATGGGTGAAGGATGGGAAAGTACACCACGGTCACATTGAGTTTACCAGAAAATAAATGTAGAAATAGTCAATTGTATTTTTCAATGGCATTTATGTGTATATATCCTCATGGTCATATACTGGCTAAAAACATTTTATAAAATAAAAACGCTGGATCACCCCTCTCAATTGCTCTGTTGCTGTTTTTCCTCACTTGTGTGTGTACTGCCACTGGCTAAAGTGCAGTTGAAAGAGGCCGTTACAGGTCTTTAGATGCATGGGGAAGAGAGAAAGGAAATGGGCTCAGTGACCTTTGCGAGTGATTTCCCCAGTGTTCAAACACCAGCATGAAAGCCTGGTTTGTTTCTGAAGTCCGGCACAAAATGTCAATTGCAACTTATCCCATCAGCACAAGGATGGAGTTGGGGATTTTCTTTTTTATAAAGTGGATTCTAGAGTCACATCGCATTAACGGCAGGACTCTATATGATCTCTGTACCTCTTCTCAGGGATTCTGAA